>JAOTOM010003267.1:0-144855 GCA_034440615.1 Ashinkailepas kermadecensis
AGTGTCTGACGGTAGTCAGTGTCTGACGGTAGTCAGTGTCTGACGGCGGCCGCGTCTCGACCGCGGTCAGTGTCTGACGGGCAGTGTTCGACGGGCAGTGTCTGACGGGCGGTCAGTGTCTGACGGCGGTCAGTGTCTGACGGTAGCCATGGTCTGACGGTAGTTTGCGTCTGACGGCGGTCAGTGTCTGACCGCGGTCAGTGTCGACGGGCAGGGTCTGACGGCAGGTCTGACGCCGGTCAGCGTCTGACGCCGGTCAGTGTCTGACGCCAGGTTTGCGTTCGACGGGCAGTGTCTGATGGCAGCGGCCTGACGGCGGTCAGTGTCTGACGGCGGTCAGTGCCTGACTGACAGCGTCTGACGCAGTCAGCGCCTGACGGCAGCGTCAGTGTTCGACGGCGGTCAGTGTCTGACCGCGGTCAGTGTCTGACGGGCAGTGTCTGAGCGGGCAGTGTCTGACGCCGGTCAGTGTCTGACGCCGGTCAGTGTCTGACGGGGTCGGTGTCTGACGGCGGCTGGTAACCGGCAGCGGCGGCTGCCTCAACCCGGCGCCGTTCGTGCGCGTGCTCAGCCTGATCGACGAGCGGCACCCGGAGGGGCGGAGGTGCGCGGCGACTCCGCTGGGTGTTCCTGAGCGGCGTGGCCCGAGCTCACGGCCGTGTGGCGGACGCCGCCGAGTACGCACACCAGAACGGCCGCTGGCTGAGCCGCCGCTGCACAGTAGTTCAAGCCGTCGCCGAGCAGGACAAGGTGCGGCCACGGCACCTTTGTGGTCCCGCCGTCGCCGCAGGCACACATCCGTGCTGGTCGGTCTGACGGGCGGGAAATGTGATGCCTGTCCACCCGGTGCGGTGTCGCCGTGGTATCAGTCTCACGTGGGTGCGGTGTCATGTGGTGTTAATCTGCCATGAGTGTGGTGGCGCGAATGATCAAAAACTGGTTGAAGCACCTAAAGCTCAAATAACTAACTAACTCATGTGCTATGGCTGCCATAAGGTGTGGTGTCGTGTGTCCAATCTGCCGTAGGTGGGTGTCGTGTGGTGGTTCGGTCTGCCGTGGTGTCACGTGGTGTCAGTCTTCCGTGGGCGTGGTGTCATGTGCCAGTCTGCCGTAGCCGTGGTGTCATGTGCCAGTCTGCCGTGGGCGTGGTGTCATGTGGGTGTCAGTGTGCCGTGGTGTGGTGGCGTGCTTAACTGCCGGGCGTGGTGTCATGTGCCAGTCTGCCGTGGGCGTGGTGTCATGTAGTGTCAGTCTGCCGTGAGCGTGGTGTCATGTGCTAGTCTGCCGTGGGCGTGGTGTCATGTAGTGTCAGTTTGCCGTGAGTGTAGGGGCATGTGCCAGTCTGCCGTGGGCGTGGTGTCATGTGGTGTCAGTTTGTCACGTGATCGGTCGCAGAACAGCACATGTAGGCCCGACTAACGACCCTCTAACCTGTGCGCCGATCGGAGTCATGTGACTTGTGATGTGACCTAACACGACCACCACTTGAGTCATGTAACCCGACCTAACCCAGCCGCCGATCGAGTCATGTGACTCATGATGTGACCTAACATGACTACCACGTGGAGTCATGTAACCCTGACCTAACCCAGCCGCCGATCGGAGTCCTGTGACTTGTGATGTGCACCTAACACGACTACCACTTGAAGTCATGTAACCTGACCTAACCTAGCCGCCGATCGGAGTCATGTGACTTGTGATGTGACCTAACACGACCACCACTTGGAGTCATGTAACCCGACCTAACCCAGCCGCCGAACGGAGTCACGTGACTGGGACTTGACCCGGCTGCCTTCGGAACATGCGACTTGGGACCTGATTTGACCCGGCCGCCGCTCTGAACCATGTGCCCTGTGACCTGAGCTGACGGTTGCCGCTCCTCGGAGCCATGTGAACTGACCTGATCTGGCCACCTTCAGTCGTTTGCGCTTCACCTGACTTTATGCGCAAATGCATCGTGTCCACCAACATCGCGGAGACCTCGGTAACCATTGACGGCGTGCGCTTTGTCTGGCGAGACCTGGCAAGGTCAAGGAGATGAGCTACGACAGCACCACGCGCATGCAGCGACTGAAGGAGTTCTGGGTCAGCCAGGCTAGCGCCGACAGGCGCAATGGGCAGGTCAACAATATTAGTCGAAGTTAGACGGGGAAAGCGGCCCCATCCAGACTTCAATATCTTGTCTGGGTAGTGCTTTCCGCGATAACTAATTTTCGGACCCGCGATAACGATAAAACGATAAGAAAGGCTTCATGATAACGATAAACGATAAACGATAAAAATTTTCACAAAATTAACAGCGATAGCGATAAAACGATAACGATAATTGTTGCTTTGAATAAGCGATAACGTCCAGAATATACGATTTTCGCGGCACGGAGTCCGCCCCCGACCTATTTTCACGTCCAAAATCAAGGTCCAAAACAGCACAAATAGCATTAGTGTTTACAAGAAATGGACGCGTACAGATGCTGGTGTTGCATACCTGCACCATGCAACCCAGTTGCCATGCAGCCCCGTCGCTGAGGGGCACTGATTCCGGGACTTCACCAAGATGACCAAGCGCCGCAAAAGCGCAGTACACTCCAGCGGCTGCTTGTACCTCAGCGCCGGACGCATTCAGTCCGCCGCTTTGTTGGATGATGGTTTGGTGCTTGAGACATCTGGCCCATTACAGACCAATTATAGGCTCTTTAACACATTGTCTCCATAGTACCTTTCGTATATCCCAATATTCGTCATGTTCAAGACAAGCGCTTAGCACAGTGGAAGTACATATATTCTATCCCTCCGTAAGTACCGACATACCGGCTGAAGTAATTATATTTTCCGACGCACCTTTTTCGATAAACCTCGTACGTCATGCGTAACGTCGTCTGTTTTGCGGCGCGAGGAATATGCTTTGACAAACCCTCGTATGTCCATCGTCCCTACCAGTTCTTAAAGGTTTTATGTAAATAGCCTCAATCAATAACTACAAAATCTTATTTCAAATTCTTTATACTGAGTAAACAATTTTATTTTCAAACGATAATGAAATAATAAAATTATCTCAATTATGATTAACTTTGAAGATAGGCTAATATTAACTTGAAGATATGCATAGTTGCCAGATATGCGGGAGTGTAGAACAATGCCAGTTCTTAAAGGTTTTTTGAAAAATAAGCCCCAATCAATAACTACATGTTATTTCAAGTTCTTTACACTGAGTACAGAATGCTATTTTCAAATGATAATGAAATAATCCAATTATCTCAATGACGATTAACTTTGAAAATAGGCTTATTTTAACCTGAAGATTTGGATAGTTGCCAGATATGCGGGAGTGGACCCCCTGTGACTGACCTCTGCCCGGCCCGCCGCGCAAATTTATACCACCCGTCGGCCGTCTGACAGATCTGTCACTTAGCAGATGGCAACAGGTTGTGCACACACTGTCGCGCGGCATACACTGTCGATCGTCTTCCATTTTTCCATCATCCCGTTTTACATTTTATCGTTTATCGTTCATAATTTTTGGAACTTGCGATAAGTGGATGAGCGATAATTTTGAAAATTTAGCGATAAACGATAACGATAACCGATTTACTTAACAGCGATAATTATCGTTTATCGTTTATCGCTCATCCTATCGCATGCGGAAACCACTGCTTGTCTGCCTCATCGCTTGTCGCTTGTCGTTCTCTTGGTTGTTTTTTTGATTTGTTTGATTTTTATTTTTCAGTCGTTTCCGTTTTTCTGTCTGACCCAGCATTAATATGAATATGATGGTTTTCCCAAGTTCATTTGACACCAGATTGTCAGGAGTGGAAAGTTTTCCCGGAAAGGTGGTCCAAGAGTTGAAACTAAGGTTAAATTTGGATAAATAAAGAACATCATTTGAGCACATTGGTATCGCAAGCACTAACGAACATCTGGAGCCAGAATCTCTGTCTAGCCTACATCCCCTGGATCTAACTGTGCACATACCTGCGGCATGCTGGCGTATGACCTTAAGCAGCCCCATTCCCCTATCTCAGCATGTCAGCATCTTCATCTTGGTGAATGTATTGTGACGTATTTCTGCATAGTTATGTAGTACTATATACACCTGATAAAATTGGCATTATTGATATACTAGGCAGTTGCCCATGCACCCATTTCGCCGCAAGTCAGTGTATTTTCCTTGGGGGTATTTATAGGTCAGAGCTTTAGACAGATTTGCACTTGCATGCAATACAGGGCTATTCGGTTTATTAACAGTTCGTGTATTCATGCTAGTGGTGCCATATGTGTTGCAGTTCAGAATTACTCTCAAGAAGAAAAGAGGGACACGTCCACACAACCACAGGCAATCATTGTAAATTTAGAGACTCGTACACGCTTCCTAAACTTAGTGTGAGTAGTCGGTCTCTCTGGCTCGTGGATGAGTCTAGAAGGCTCGCGTTGCGACAACTCCAGTCCCAAAGTACAGCGGGACGTTGATTCTATTTGAATTGATTGAAGAAACGGCAAAATTATGCTCAAACGGCTCGCTCCAGCGTACGGTTGTTAGATAACTGTAAAGCCGAAAGTGACAGGTACCGACAGCAATTTTAGCACGGGTCTGTCGGCACCAAAACTAGCGATTTCGACCTTTTTTAGAGTTCCGACCGTTCTAGGGTCTCGCTACCTTCTGTCTTGACTGATCACAGGCACCCGTGAGCCGTCAGCTCCTTAAAATCAGACCACCTCAGCGGCGGGCGTGATTGGCTGGCACCTTAAGTGGTGTGCCCTGATGCGAGCCTGCTGCCGGCGGCTATTGTTGCGAACTGTCCAGGCCTCGGCCCATGAACATCCATGGCTTGTCGGGGTGAACGACTCAGGCAGGAGCGTAGCCCGGACATTCTTTTTTTGTCTAATTGGATGCAGAGCCGTCACCTTCGGTTCATGTTCTGACATCTCCCCCTAACTTGACGATAGAATCACCAACCGGCTGGCCGTCAACAGTGGCGGCACTAGTCACTCGCGATACATAACGACATTCTTTACTGATGCGGGGTCGACCGGCCCATTCTATCGAACTATGTTACAATAGAGAACTTACCTGTCCGTGATGAATAGTGACATCCCGAATGATCAAACACCTTTTAGATCTCCGTTGCCTAATCTTCACAAAAAATACCACTAGTCTTGTGAGTTTCCGACTGCAAAGAAAGACGCTGCACAGACTTCAACATTGATGTGAATTTGGAATCTCAGGAAAAATGATGCAGGTCGGCAATACATTATTGGTGGTTTGCAATAATTGGACATGTGCCCTCGTTAGTGACAAGAAGTGAACAATTAGTGTTGCATGCGAGGAAATGGTTGAAAATTACTCCCTTGTTGAGTGTCACCTTCAGCCTAATTCGGGCAATGTTGGGACAGCGCAGTGTGGTTGTGACGGCGGCATTGTGGTGTGTGGTGTGTGACGGCGACAGTGTGGTGTGTGACGTTGACAGTGTGGTGGCAGCAGTGTGATGTGTGACGGCGTCAGTGTGGTATGTGATGGCGACAGTGTGGTGCGCGGAATAGAGTGGTGTGTGACGGCGCGGGATAGAGTGGTGTGTGACGGCGCGGGATAGAGTGGTGTGTGACGGCGCGGGATAGAGTGGTGTGTGACGGCGCGGGATAGAGTGGTGTGTGACGGCGCGGGGGAGTGGTGTGTGACGGCGCGGGATAGAGTGGTGTGTGACGGCGCGGGATAGAGTGGTGTGTGACGGCGCGGGATAGAGTGGTGTGTGACGGCGCGGGGTAGAGTGGTGTGTGACGGCGCGGGATAGAGTGGTGTGTGACGGCGCGGGGTAGAGTGGTGTGTGACGGCGCGGGGATAGAGTGGTGTGTGACGGCGCGGGGGTGGTGTATGACGGCGCGGGTGGTGTGTGACGGCGCGGGATAGAGTGGTGTGTGACGGCGCGGGATAGAGTGGTGTGTGACGGACGGCGCGGGATAGAGTGGTGTGTGACGGCGCGGGATAGAGTGGTGTGTGACGGCGCGGGATAGAGTGGTGTGTGACGGCGCGGGATAGAGTGGTGTGTGACGGCGCGGGATGGTGTGACGGCGCGGGATAGAGTGGTGTGTGACGGCGCGGGATAGAGTGGTGTGACGGCGCGGGATAGAGTGGTGTGTGACGGCGCGGGTGAGGGTGGTGTGTGACGGCGCGGGATAGAGTGGTGTGTGACGGCGCGGGATAGAGTGGTGTGTGACGGCGCGGGATAGAGTGGTGTGTGACGGCGCGGGATAGAGTGGTGTGTGACGGCGCGGGATAGAGTGGTGTGTGACGGCGCGGGATAGAGTGGTGTGTGACGGCGCGGGATAGAGTGGTGTGTGACGGCGCGGGATAGAGTGGTGTGACGGCGCGGGATAGAGTGGTGTGTGACGGCGCGGGATAGAGTGGTGTGTGACGGCGCGGGATAGAGTGGTGTGTGACGGCGACGGGATATGGTGTGTGATGGCGACAGTGTGGTTTCAAGTGGCGGACGTTCACGCGACATTTGTCGTTGACCCGCTACTTCACCGTGCGTTCGTCGCCGGCGATGGACTAGCCCCGGCGTGTGTTTCCGCATGTTCTCCGAGGACGGAAAGTACGACATGCTGGCCGCGTACTCGACGCCCGAGATTCAGCGGGTGCCGCTCGAGAGTCTGGTGCTGCAGATGGTCGTCATGGGGCTACCCGACCCGCGCCGCTTCCCCTTCCTCGACCGGCCGCCCGAACATAGTCTGGAGGAGGCTATCCGATCCCTGGTGCTGCAAGTGAGTAGCGCCCGAACAAACACCTGTCTGGATGGAGTTCTCCTGTCCCTGGTGCAGCAGGTCAGCAACCCTGGACACAGGCTTGTGTGAAGGAAGCTGTTCAGTCCCTGACTCAACAGGTCGTGCCTGTCGGGGCATTGGCGTAGTAGATCGGTGGTCACCGAATGGCCTGTCTGGGGGAGGCTATCCAATCCATAGTGAAGCAGATCAGATGACGCTATAACGCCAGATATGGAAATTCAAGCACAGGCTCCACATGATGTACTGCAGAGGTTTTTCCATGCAGAAGGCATTGACTTAACATGATGGTTTTCGGGGCTCCCTTTGCGGCTCAAATTCGTGGTGGAAAAGCAAAAAATGTGTCAGATCATCATTTTCTGGACTTACAACAATGCGTGCTTGGAATGATATATATAATGATATATATATATATATTTATGGATTTCAATATGTTGTCTGTCAGATTGTTATTGCCATCAGTTCGCTGGTCACAGTAAATTATAAAATCAGCGGATTCGCTGTGGCCGACGTTGGTGGGTGCGTGCGCAGATGTTTTGTTGACAGGCTTGTTTTGTGCGGCCAGGGCGCACTGACCGCCTCTGAGCACCTGACCCCACTGGGCCAGATGCTGAGTCAGCTGCCCGTCGACATCACCGTGGGCAAGATGCTGGTGCTGGGCTCAGTTCTGCACCAGATGGGACCAACGCTGTCGGCAGCGGCAGCGCTCAGCATCCAGTCGCCACTGACCAACCGCGCCTTCCGCGACCCCAACTGTCTGGTGAGAACTGGCCCCTCTGCCCCCCAGGCTGTCTCGTGGGAATCGGGTCCTCTACCGTCCAGACTCTTTTGGGAGCCGGTCCTCTGTCGCCCAGACCTTCTGGTCTGTCGCCTAGACTGTCTGGAGAGAGCCGTGCCCTCTATCGCCCAGGCTGTGTGGTGACGACTGGCCCTTCTGCCGCCCAGACTGGTGAGAACCGTGCCCTCCGTCGTCCAGGTTCTCTGGTAAAGACTGCATATTCAATTGATGATTGACATCATGTTTCGTGACAGACCGTCCGCGAGTGTTGCATGCGATGCTGTGATATTCTGTCCATATTTGGGCGAATTAATGCACACACGTACGCAACATACACCGCACTCGTGACAAACCGCAACCGCATGCATTGTGTATGCCCTCTCAAAAGGCTGTACACGCCTGTCGATATCGCGTCGTTCCAGGCGAACCTGAAGCAGCTACACTGCAGTCACGGCGACCCGTTGACGTTGTTGGAGGCGTTCGTGAGCTGGCTGCAGGTCAAGATTCAAGGCAAGGTCAGGTCGCGCTCCTGGTGTTCGGATCGCGGTATAGAGGAGCAACGCTTCTACGAGCTGACAAAGCTGCGGAGGCAGTTTCTCACCATCATGGAGGTGGGTTGGTCGTGTGCCTGATCTTGGCCGGCTCTCCGCCATCACTTCTATCCGTAAATGCAATAATTAGTGAACACTTAGATCGTGCCGTGCCATGGCAGTTGGCAATGTTTGTTTGTTTATTGGGTGGTTCTCGACGCACTTTATGCACGCTCACGGCAAATGGCACCTCCCATACTGTTTCGCCGGTGGGCCGCGGGATTTGGAAATGTCCCGAGCGGTGCGAGTGTTGAACCCGGGACCTTTGGTACCCAGAGCTCAGCAGCTTAGCCACTCAGCCATCCCCGTCCCGCAGTTGGCAATGCCGCGGTGGTCACGGCGCAGTGGCGTCCAGCATCTTCGTCGGATATGGATAATCCGACGACATATTTAGCCCAGTGCGAACGGAGGTCCTGAGCGTATATAAACCGGTAACGCCTGGCCTGGGCGTTACCGGTTTGGCGGTGGTAGCTGACCAGGCGGAGCCGGCGCAGTTGCGGTCAGTGCCGGTCTGACCCTCTGTAGTGGCGGTGTGGGTGAGCAGCTAACTGACTGCGGTGGCGCCGCCAGGAGTCGCGTCTGCTGCCACGGCCGGCGCGCCTGCTCAGCTCGGCAGACCGCGTGCGGCGGCACGGCGAGCTGGCGCAGCTGCGCGGCGCGGCGCCAGCTGCGCCAGCAGCGGCCGCAACAGCGTCGACTCGGCCGCCCGCACACGGCCGCCGACCAGGAGCCGGCCGACGACATCTCCGACATCGACTTCAGGATGCGCTCCGACGACCGCGAGCTGCAGGTGCGTCCACCAGGGGCGCCGGCACCTGGCGTCCGGCTGTCGCTCCGGCGAAGGTGCATGCACGAGGAAGGCGGTCATTCGGCTAAATGATCATGCTTTGGTCGAAGCGCCCTTGAACTCCAATAACTGATTCGAGGAAGGCAGTCAGTTAGCGAGCATGGCTGTGGGCGGCCACCGACGCCGAAGTGTCAGTACGGAAGTGTCAGTAGCGGTAGCAGCAGTAGTGGCGGCGGTAAGTGCAGAGGCGAACACGTCGGCTACTCTTCCTCGTGCGCGAGTGGCAGGTTTGAGTGTTATCCCGAGCGCTGGCGAACGAGTAGATAGTTCAGAGATAGGATACTGGTCTCGCAATCAGAAAGTTATGCATTCGAGTTCCAACTGCTCTTCACCTACCACCGATCCACGTGAGAGATTGGCGACGCTATGTGATCAAAGCAGTCCGATGCGTCGTAAAGACAATAGCGAGCGCATGTTGGGTGCATTGTGCCGATATGTGTGGCGGGTGACCCTGTGACCTTGTGATGGTTGACTGGTGAGTTCGAATGAAGCTCTCCTGTTCGAGGATTCGGCCTCACTGAGTATCCGGGCATCGCCGACTCTTATAGGAGTCTCGTCTCTATTGCTTGTTCGCTTCTCATGTATTGAAACTGATATAATGCTTCGCTGCATATGAAACGAAGCTCAATGCTGTTGCTGCTGTCTGACAGATTCCGGAATGGCTGTTATATAAATGAATATGTTGCACACGATGTGACCGATGCGACTTATAGCGTGCGTTTATTTGGATAGGCAACTAAAATGTACTGTCCGAATTAAAATCAAGTTCATTACCGCAGCATTCATGTAGCCAAGTGTCATGTGCCCATGTAGTCCTAAATTGATAGTTGTAAATTACTAGGAGTATGTCTCAAGATATTTAAGACTCCAGAAGCTTTTATTTCGATTACATAGATGTCAATTTACTTTATGCTGATTTTCATCTTGCCAATATTGCGCAAAAAGCGAAGACCTTGTTTTATCACGTGTGTGTGTGTGTATGTCTGTGTCTGTGTATGTGTCTGTATGTGTCTGTGTATGTGTCTGTGTCTGTGTCTGTCTGTGTCTGTGGGTGTGGGCGTGGGTGTGTGCCAAATGCCAGTTGCGGTCTGGTCGGTCTGTTGCTTAATGGCACCACAATTTCCTAACTACCAAATTTTCCTCCTGTGTCTCCAGGAGCTTTTGAAAGATAGCAAGTTGTCGTCATACCAGGACCAGACGCTGCTCAAGATCATCATGTGCAGTGGGCTCTATCCCAATTTCGCATTACCTGATCTGCACAACAGCTACAAGGTGAGGTGAAATATTGCATACACAATCTGAACCCCATCTTTGCATAATTATGCGCGTTTCAGTACGTACACATATTTAAGGTGGCCACGCTCAATGTGTGCCGTTACTTGCCTTTTCTTCACCTGCTGAGTCATCACAAATGCAGCCTGTAATGGCCCCCACGGAAAATGACGTCCAGCAGGGCGTTTTCAGTCCAGACATTTTCACAAATTATTTGATATTTTGCATTACGTATACATTCCTACATTGCATTTTGGCATCACTATTAGAGGCCATTAACAGCTGTGGGCGCAACATGGCCTCGTCTACTTTCCCCCGAACCCAATTCATCATCATTATCACTAGGCAGGCTGGATGTTACATTTAGCATTCTCCCCCTCTTCACTTGTCATTTTTAATAGTTTTCCTTACGTTTTCCTTAATAGTTGCCTTTCCCCAATATGGCTCATTTCGCGTGCAAGCTCACTTCTCGTGGGAGTCCTGTTAGCTAATGTATTGCTGCTGTCATTATGTTGCACTGTTGCAAATGTTGCCAACATGTTCCTCTGTTGTATGTTGTAGTCCGGTGCCGACATTGTGTTCCTCTGCTACAGTCCTGTACAGACATGGTGTTCCCCTGTTGCAGTCCGGTGCCAACATGGTGTTCCACTGTTGCAGTCAGGTGCTGACATGGTGTTCCCCTGTTGCAATCAGGTGAGACATGGTGTTCCCTGTTGCAGTCCGGTACCGACATGGTGTTCCTCTGTCGCACTCCGGTGCCGACATGGTGTTCCCCTGTTACAGTCCGGTGCTGACATGGTGTTCCTCTGTCGTAGTTCGGTGCCGACATTGTGTTCCTCTGCTACAGTCCGGTGCAGACATGGTGTTCCCCCCTGTTACAGTCCGGTGCAGACATGGTGTTCCCATGCTGCAGTTCGGTGCCGACATGGTGTTCCTCTGTTGCAGTCCGGTGCCGACATGGTGTTCCACTGTCCCAGTAAGCCGTTCGTGGTGCTGCACCCCAATTCGGTGTTGGCCTTCTCGCCCGAGGTGCTGCAGATCGACGACAGTGACGTGGTGGTGACGTCACGGCGACGACCTCCGCGCCACAGCGTGTGCAGTAACCGTCACCAGATGCTGGCGTTCGTGTGAGTGACGTGGTGGTGACGTCACGGCCGTACCCTTCGCGCCACAACGTGTGCAGTAACCGCCGCCAGATGCTGGCGTTCGTGTGAGTGGTCACCATCGCGCGTGGTGCCATTACATTTGCATCGATTACATTTCATTTCCGTTCCTTTCCATTTGGCGCCTTCGCATTATGCCGTTGTTTTCCTGTGTCTAATCGTTCACGTGTGTCTGTAGCACCCCACCCCACCCCCTCAGTCGTGATGGGTGTCTCGCGACTTCCATCTTACAATGCTAAACACTGGAATCTGTATCCTGCAATGTAGTCGACTGCTCTGGTTCGTGGACGGGTCGAGCCAATCGAGTTTAGTGGCAGGGAGGTCACGCCCACATGACGCGGCTCATGCGGATGCTTTGCTTTTGACCCTAGTTCCAACGTTCTGAAAATGAGACCGGCCCTGCCCCCATCCCCCACCCCCGCAACCCGACGCGGTGGATCGGTCCCGCGTTGGGTCGCTCACCTCTGGCCGCAGCGCTGACCCGACCCGACGTTTTGTGCGCGACAGGTCACTGCTGGAGACGTCCAAGCCGTACGTGACGGGCGTGACTCGAGTGCCGGCCCTGCAGGTGTCGCTGCTCTTCAGCAACACCATCGACACGGACGTCACCTTCAGCACGTGCGTGGCGCTGCTGCTGCAGCGGCGGTGGCCGGCGTGTGTCGCCGCGCCGCCTGGCTGCGTGACGGGCTGTGTGGTGACGTCTCGGCCGGGACAGCCAGGCGCCTGCGGCGTCCAGCCGCACATCTAGTCCGGCTGGTGGCGTTGTTGTGCCTGGCCAGCAGTTGTTGTGTGCGTTATGGCGACGCTAGGCGACTGGTGTAAACCAGAGGTCCATAGCTGTTGATGGCAAATGGAGAGGGAAGTGTTTGCCGTTTGTTCAGAAACTGGAAATGTTCCACCTGGTACGTCGGCTCGGACCAAAATTTTCATGACGAGTCGTCCTAGTATGCTCTAAATCAACCAGCCCCCGGGGGTGCTCCGGTTGGCTCTCGACCAATCAGCGGCCAGAGGTTGCTGGGTCCGAGCCGTCACGGTCGACCCCACCAATCAGCGGCCAGAGGTCGCTGGGTCCGAGCCGTCACGGTCGACCCCACCAATCAGCGGCCAGAGGTCGCTGGGTCCGAGCCGTCACGGTCGACCCCACCAATCAGCGGCCAGAGGTCGCTGGGTCAGAGCCGTCACGGTCGACCCCACCAATCAGCGGCCAGAGGTCGCTGGGTCCGAGCCGTCACGGTCGACCCCACCAATCAGCGGCCAGAGGTCGCTGGGTCCGAGCCGTCACGGTCGACCCCACCAATCAGCGGCCAGAGGTCGCTGGGTCCGAGCCGTCACGGTCGACCCCACCAATCCGCGGTGGGGAGTGGTTGGCTCGAGCCGTCGCGGCTCGTGCGCGTTGTTGACGCCTCGGGTCCAGCTGATCTGGTCCGTGCAGGGAGCTGCCGAAGCCCAGCTGTGATGGCCCGTTGACGTCGTGTGACACCTCTGTTGACGCCTCGGGTCCAGCTGATCTGGTCCGTGCAGGGAGCTGCCGAAGCCCAGCTGTGATGGCCCGTTGACGTCGTGTGACACCTCTGTTGACGCCTCGGGTCCAGCTGATCTGGTCCGTGCAGGGAGCTGCCGAAGCCCAGCTGTGATGGCCCGTTGACGTCGTGTGACACCTCTGTTGACGCCTCGGGTCCAGCTGATCTGGTCCGTGCAGGGAGCTGCCGAAGCCCAGCTGTGATGGCCCGTTGACGTCGTGTGACACCTCTGTTTCGTGCCAGCAACCTGTGCTCTATGCCTGTAATGCCGATGTGATAATTGTGTTCTATGTGGGCAGTTTGTGCAGTATTACATCTGCAATGGTTGTGTCCCATGTTCGTAGTCTGTGCTATAATGCCTGTATGATGGTTGTGTTCGGTCTCCACGGTATGTGCTGTAATACCTGCGTGATGGTTGTGTTATGTCTCCACAGTATGTGCTGTAATGCTTGTATGATGGTTGTTATGGTTGATGGTTGTCTCCGCAGTCTGTGCTGTGACCAGTGGGTGGAGTTTCTGCTGCGGAGTATGTCCGACGCCCAGCAGCTGGTCGCCCGGGCCATCACACTACGCCAGTGGTGGTCCCAACTACTCCGTGTGACCCTCAATAGTGAGTACCCGTACAACTATTGCATAGTCCGCCGCCACCCCCTCATGAGTTCACAATATTTTTCCATGACGTTCATTTCTTTCTGGGCATCAGTGCAGATAAATATGTATCCGTTATGCCTCCCTCGGCGTCGCATGTGACAGCGTGAACGGTCCATGCCGCTCAGCTGCTGTGTGTGTGTGTGGTGGGGGGGGGGGTTGCTCGTGTTGCCGCTCTCGGCGGACCATGGCTCTGAATAGCAACATGTGTCAATTTTCAGTTGTGTGGTGGAAAGGAAAAAACATGTTAATATATTATTTTTGTACGCCGATTTTCTACACAACAGGACTCCTGGTGTGAAGAGGGTTGGTCCCTTTTCCTTTCCTCCTCTTCATTGAAACAAAATGTCAGATGGAATCCATGTTAAATGTGATCTCACTTTTGCTGGCAGATCTGGACTCTGACCAGCTACACGAGTCGGACGAAGAGGCGGCACTGCGAGGCCGCCTGGTGACCGCGCTCTCCGAGTATCTGCACACGGACGTGTTCTACTCGTACCGCCGCCTGGTGCCGGCCGATCTGAGCGCCATCTACACCGACTCGGGTCGGCTAGAAGAGGCGGCTGGTGGCGACACCTGCACCGACTCGGGTGGCCGGGAGGAGGCGGCGGGTGTTCCGGGCCAACCCCAGCTGCCGCACTACCTGCGATACGACACGTGGGTCATTGGTAGCGGATGTCGCGTCAACAGCGCATCTTGTGATTTTCGGTGTGGTTTTCAACTATATAATTTATACACACATACACACACACACCCATATATATATATATATATATATGTGTGTGTGTGTGTGTGTGTGTGTGTGTGTGTGTGTGTGTGTGTGTGCGTGCGTGCGTGCGTGCGTGCGTGCGTGCGTGCGTGCGTGCGTGCGTGCGTGCGTGCGTGCGTGCGGTGCTAAAAAATCTGATATTTTATGTTACCAGCGTCAGGCATGGAAAGGCAAGTGCGTGACCGCACTTGCCTTGCAAGTGCAAGCTGCTGCGACTGCAACTTGCAACTTGCAAAATCGCATTCCGCGACAGAAAAACATCGATCGTCATTTTGATAGCGACTGTCGCTATAAAAAGGGCGATCGATTTTTAAATTAGGCAAATATAGAGAAAGGCACAAATGTACTTGTCGCTCCGACACGTACGTTTGCATCTGTCTCTGTTTGCCTAATTTGGCCAGCGTAATGTTTCTGTCACTTCCGACAATAGAACAAAAAGCACAAAAACGCCCTTGGTCCCATCTTCGTTTGTCGTACAGCGATTCAGAGGCACATGCATGTTTGAGAGGCCGCCGGTAACTCGAGAACGCCACCTCACTCAGTCGGTGTGGGGAATAGCCCAGTCGGTTGGATTTGCCGAAGAATGCAAAAATTTCTCTGATATTCGAAATTCCGTCAATGCAATGTGTTCACTTGCTTTCATGGAAATGGAGCAAGTTATTAAGGCTTCGAAAGATATTCAAGAAATTTCGGATGAACTGAATCATGCAATTATTAACTGAATTAACCGTTCCAAAATTAACTGAATCATGCAATTATTTCGAAGATGGCATTGGAAAGTTGGCGGAGAGGTCGGAGAAGGGCACCAATTTTGAGCAAGAATATGTGGGATGCTGGGAGGATGCATGAACAAATAAGCATGGAAGATGGCACAAAGCGCTTCAGCTTTAGGGTATGGCTGACCCTCCATATCCATTCGTCTGGCACTTTTAGGCGCAATTATTAAAGATGATGGATTGCAAGGAGCTGATACGCTTTGCTTAAAGGTGGAGGTAAGAATATAAGTGAAAACTGGAGATACAAATATATATTTCAGAGTCCTCATTCAGTGTCTAGATTAACCGTACCAAACGAGAATTTCTTCGCGGTGTTGGCTACATTTCCTTGAACGCTTAAGAATACATCCGCAGATCTTGTTCGGGTTCTTTACACTATATGTACATTCATGGGGTCTTTACACTATATGTACATTCACGGGGTCTTTGCACTGTATGTACATTCACAGGGTCTTTACACTGTATGTACATTCACGAGGTCTTTACACTATATGTACATTCACGTGGTCTTTACACTATATGTACATTCACGGGGTCTTTACACTATATGTACATTCACGGGGTCTTTACACTATATATACATTCACTGGGTCTTTGTACTATATGTACATTAACGGGGTCTACACTATATGTACATTCATGGGGTCTTTACACTATATTTGCATTCATTGATCTTTACAATATATGTACATTCACGGGGTCTTTACACTATATGTACATTCACGGGGTTTTTACACTATATGTACATTCACGGGGTCTTTGCACTGCATGTACATTCACGTGGTCTTTACACTATATGTACATTCACGTGGTCTTTACAATATATGTACATTCACGGGGTCTTTACACTATATGTACGTTCACCGGGTCTTTACACTATATGTACATTCACGGGGTCTTTACACTATATGTACATTCATGGGGTCTTTACACTATATTTGCATTCATGGGGTCTTTACACTATATGTACATTCACGGGGTCTTTACACTATATGTACATTCACGGGGTCTTTACACTATATGTACATTCACGGGGTCTTTACACTATATGTACATTCACGGGGTCTTTACACTATATGTACATTCACGGGGTCTTTGCACTGCATGTACATTCACGTGGTATTTACACTATATGTACATTCACGGTGTCTGTACACTATATGTACATTCATGGGGTCTTTACACTATATTTGCATTCATGGGATCTTTACACTATATGTACATTCACGGGGTCTTTACACTATATGTACATTCACGGGGTCTTTACACTATATGTACATTCACGGGGTCTTTACACTATATGTACATTCACGGGGTCTTTGCACTGCATGTACATTCACGTGGTCTTTACACTATATGTACTTTCACTGGGTCTTTACACTATATGTACATTCACGGGGTCTTTACACTATATGTACTTCATGTGCATTAACAGCAACTTCACGAAAACAGTGGCGTTTCTGGTCCAAGCAAATTATAATAGGAACATGTTCTATCTATCCTCACATATTCTCCGCATTTGCAACGCCATCGGATGTTATCAGTATAGCATGTGCTTTATAAAGGAACCCAAACACATTCCGTACGGTAAGGGGCCGTTCCCAGGGAACTGGCCCTTTTCACACCGGCTGATATGATCCCAGCTGTTTCTCTGGACTAGTTATAGTTGTGCCGGCTGTTTTGTGGCACTGGCTGAAGTATACTAGCTCACGCTACTAGCTTTTCTGTGCCAAACTCTTCTGTAGGAGAATCCGATCGACATGTCAGCTGCATGGGCCCAGCTTGACAGTAGACTTTCCCTTCCCGTTTCCAGTGAACCTCATTTTGACGTGCAGTTGATGCGCCCTAAAACCCAAATAACTAACTAACTCATTTTGACGTATTATGTGGGCCCGTACTGTTTTCAAGTAGCCTAACTCCAGTAAAAGATCAACGTCTTTATCAAATATCCTTCCCTCAGCCAATCATGCCCCTTGCTGATTTTCTTGTGTGTTGCTCCTTTATTGGGCTATATCAACTATATCAATAGGGCTATATCAACCTAACTGCATATATTACTAACGGGCGTCCACTACAAGTCTCAACTAGTCTTCAACTTCAATTGATAGCTTCACTACTTTTGCCTTCGAATTCCAATCATCAACAGATACATCGGCATATTATGTTAAGCATAACTTGTATCTTGCATTTATATCTGTTTTCAACATGACTTGCTTAAAAGAGGACGGGAGACGGCGCGCAGCCGCATTTTTCACAATCACAGGGAGCGGTGTGAAACACTTCTCCAGGAAAAAGTGGTGTCCTGTCTATGTGTATGGTGCGAAAAGCAGAATCGCAGAATGGTGTTGGGAGAATGGCAGGGTCTGGAAGAAAGGATCGTAGAATGAATGAAAGGAGGGTCACGATTACGGAAGGAAATGAAGGAAACCCCAGATAAATTAGTTCACATGATGAATAAGAATATGACTGGAGTAAAGGTTATATTAGCAACTACTGAGAACGGAATGTGGACCAGGGCTGGACTTGTACATCGTAATCTTGGATGTGAAGATTTTTGTTTTGCTAATTGAAATACCGAAAGGATGTTCTTCAAATCTGTGACATCAGAATCTCAGTTTGCACTTTCCAGTGAATCTTGAGCACTTGATCACAGACCAGTTTTGTTGCCATATAGCGCCAACCATCCTCCAATTGAGAGAAAATGAGGATAATTTTCTAGCGGGAATAGTGCTCTGAATGCGAAAAATCCAGGAATAGCCTATTTTTCCCAACCATCATGTGGACTCAACTACTTCCTTCTGGAAATAAGCCCTATCGCACTGAAGCTCATAAAGAACGCGTGAAGAAACCGCGCCTAAAGTTGTACCGAGGACCCTTCAGTGCTGTGGAAGATAGGGACATTGTGATGGGCGATGAAGCGTATTTCGGTTTCAAATGATCTGAGACTTCCAGAAGCAGGTGATATTACAACAGTTCCGGGTATGAAGGTCCTCAAAACGTTAATTTCCGGATCAAGACATAGGTTCTACCGCGGAGGATGGTGTGGCTAGCTATATCCCTGCGTCCGTGCACATTCCTGATACAGGAGAAAGGCACCTTGAACGATACAGTCTGCCTCGAGGAGTGCATTAAGAAACGTCTGATACCTTTTCAGAGGAAACCATATGTAGATTGGGACTTCATCTTCTGGCCCGATCGGGCCACGTGCAATTATAGGACTGACGTGCAATAGTACATCAAGGCGACAGAAAACATATGTTACGATGGTCGTCAGGAAAACCCTCCGAACGTGTCTGAACTTAGCCCAATAGCGTCCGTGTCGGCCCTGCTGACACCGCCAGTGTTTGTGAAAACAACTGGGAAGCCAAGAGCGAGAACAGCTGATGAAAATAATGCAAGGAAAGGTGAAGCACATCAACATCGAGGTTGTGCGAAAAGTGTTCGTGCGGACTCAGCTCTGTCTACTGGGTCGCGAAGACATTGATGTAGTGAACTGAACACATAAGTCTGAAGGAGCGGGTGTGACTGAAATGGTTTAGTTAGGTCATTGCAGGTATTTTTATCTGGGTAGGATAAGATAAGAGTTCATCAGCTTCTTTGATATCTGATATAGCGTTACCTCTTCCTTCCTCTTGACACC
Source organism: Ashinkailepas kermadecensis (assembly GCA_034440615.1). Taxonomy (NCBI): domain Eukaryota; kingdom Metazoa; phylum Arthropoda; class Thecostraca; family Neolepadidae; genus Ashinkailepas; species Ashinkailepas kermadecensis. Next base: position 18,775 of record JAOTOM010003267.1, read on the forward strand.
ACCTTGCCATCCTTTCCTTCTTTTGGACACTACCTTACCATACTTTCCATCCTCTTCATATCTAAGAATCTTATGAACTCAGGATGTGACTGTTCGCATGCAAAATTATACCTGTATACGTATATGAGTTGCGGATGTATGACCAGTACAAGTTGTTCAACTTTTTAAGTGGGCATGTACATTTCGAAGGATATCCACTTGTTTGCACATGGCTGCTGGTTATTGGTTATTGGTTTTACGACACGTCGACCGTTGAGTCATGTAGCGTCGCCAATCTCTCACGCCGATTGTTCGCGGGCGAAGAGTAGCGACAGGTGAGACTCGAACCCACAACCTTTCGAGTGTGAGACGAGCATCTTACCCCTAGACCACTCGTCCCCGCACATGGCTGCTAGTACAACCAGTTTTTTAACATGGGGGTGGGGGTGGTGGCGGTGACGACCCCTTAAAATTCCATACCTTCAGTAAAGTTCTATATTTTCAAGTCTATCAACATCCTATCATGCTGCTTTGAAACGATTCTTACACCTACGGTTATCCAAATCGAGACAGATTGGTTTCACATGCACCCTCTCCCGAACGAGCTGAAAGCAAATTTTTGCTTTGGCCAGTGCACATGGTGCATCCGTTTGTTATATGCACCTACATATATCGGAAGTTGTCTTGGTTTGATTTTAGTGCATTTTTTACCGTACTGATTTGCAATTTCTAAAGCAGTGCATGAACTTCACGAACTTTCCAACACAGCCTGACCACAATCTTTCCTTATTTCCTAATATCAACGGCTTTTTCGGAGGCGATCTATTTAGCCCATGCTACACTTGACTATCTACTTTATGCCCGGCTGTCCGTTTCAAAGTCGTAATCACGGCTGATATGCTTACCATCCCTTGATGTCCGCTCAGAAATATTTTTATATTTCAGCTTCCGAATGCGGGCGTCTTGCCGCCGAGGTCGGGTCGTGTATTACGTTCGGCACGATGTTCAGTCGCATCGACCTCGTCAGCTTGGCCTCCGATCGGCACACGACACCCGCCCAGGGCACCCCCCTCGGTGCCGGTGGGGAGCGAGTGTGTGGGGTGGCCGCCAGGCCGCTGCTGACCGCTGTTCGTGTGTTCCAGTTTGACCAGTGACCTGTCTGTGGTGATGGACGAAGAGGCGTGTCCCCACTGTGAGCAGACACTCAGTGCTCTGCCCGTGGACAGGGTAAATCACTGGCGACACTGCATCTACCAGCACAACAAAACCGACGGTGAATAATGCGCCGACCTCGAATATGCGGTAAAACAGAGGGAATTTATGTCGCGTGACATGAACATGCTTCTGTTCTGTTTAGTATCATTTGATCCATAGCTATTAGGTTCCATGGATACATTTTTCCCGAACAAAGTGATTAAGTTGGTGCTGCGATCCAGGAAGAGTTGGCCAACGCCAAGCTGATGAGGAAATTTGTCAATGAAGGGCGGCCTCATTCGAACTCCTTCAAGCCCAGGACTGGGTAGTTTCCAACGGTTTCGTCACGACCGTAGCCTCTGTTGGTCACTGAGCCTGCGATGATGCTCGTTGGCTAAGCGAGATGCAGGTGGTGTATTGGCCTCAGCATAGGTGTTTGTTGCATGCCAGCTGCTGATAAGGTTTCTGTGACGGGACAAAGATCCTTTAGACAGTCCAGGAAGTACCTCATTGTGAAGGTGTCCCATGTCGGCGGAATGCCAAGCTTACGCAGCCCATCAGCTGTTATTCCATGCAATTGACCATTCCAGTGGACTGCTCTGGTTTACATTCTCGCTACGCCGAGTTAACTGGGTGGCATCCCACTCGGGTTATGGTGGCGTCCCACTCGGGTTATGGTGGCGTCCCACTCGGGTTATGGTGGCGTCCCACTCGGGTTATGGTGGCGTCCCACTCGGGTTATGGTGCCGTCCCACTCGGAGTATGGTGGCGTCCCACTCGGGTTAATGGGCGCAAAATGACCAATGCAGTCGACGCGCCCTAAAGCACAAATCCACCACCACCACCACCCACTCGGGTTATGGTGGCGTCCCACTCAGCTCAGTCACATGTTCAATCACAGGCTCATACACAGTTTCACTATAGAGAACACGATATTTAGGCCGTCTTAATATTGTAGCTCTTTTCCGTAAAATCCCCGAGCGCATTGAAATTCAGGTAATGGTTGCGGAGCGGCATCGCCAAGTTGGATTGTTCTGCTTAGAGAACCCACCATTGCTGAGACGAAATCGCTTGACATTGTTAAACACTGATGAAAGAAGTACTTTCTGCGGACGAGCATCATGTGTGTGTCATCACACACATCACAACACTGCGGGCCAGCGTCATCACACCAGCATCGTGTGTGTGTCATCACACACATCACAGCACTGCGGGCCAGCATCATCACACCAGCATCATGTGTGTGTCATCACACACATCACAACACTGCGGGCCAGCATCATCACACCAGCATCATGTGTGTATCATCACACACATCACAACACTGCGGGCCAGCGTCATCACACCAGCATCGGTGTGTGTCATCACACACATCACAGCACTGCGGGCCAGCATCATCACACCAGCATCATGTGTGTGTCATCACACACATCACAACACTGCGGGCCAGCATCATCACACCAGCATCATGTGTGTGTCATCACACACATCACAACACTGCAGGCCAGCATCATCACACCAGCATCATGTGTGTGTCATCACACACATCACAACACTGCAGGCCAGCATCATCACACCAGCATCATGTGTGTGTCATCACATACATCACAACACTGCGGGCCAGCATCATCACAGCAGCATCATGTGTGTGTCATCACATACATCACACACATCACAACACTGCAGGCCAGCATCATCACACCAGCATCATGTGTGTGTCATCACACACATCACAACACTGCAGGCCAGCATCATCACCCCAGCATCATGTGTGTGTCATCACACACATCACAACACTGCGGGCCAGCATCATCACACCAGCATCATGTGTGTGTCATCACACACATCACAACACTGCGGGCCAGCATCATCACACCAGCATCATGTGTGTGTCATCACACACATCACAACACGCGGGCCAGCATCATCACCAGCATCATGTGTGTTCATCACATACATCACACACATCACAGCACTGCAGGCCAGCATCATCACCCCAGCATCATGTGTGTGTCATCACACACATCACAACACTGCGGGCCAGCATCATCACACCAGCATCATGTGTGTGTCATCACATACATCACACACATCACAGCACTGCGGGCCAGCATCATCACACCAGCATCATGTGTGTGTCATCACACACATCACAACACTGCGGGCCAGCATCATCACACCAGCATCATGTGTGTGTCATCACACACATCACAACACTGCGGGCCAGCATCATCACACCAGCATCATGTGTGTGTCATCACACACATCACAACACTGCAGGCCAGCATCATCACACCAGCATCATGTGTGTGTCATCACACACATCACAACACTGCGGGCCAGCATCATCACACCAGCATCATGTGTGTGTCATCACACACATCACAACACTGCAGGCCAGCATCATCACCCCAGCATCATGTGTGTGTCATCACACACATCACAACACTGCGGGCCAGCATCATCACACCAGCATCATGTGTGTGTCATCACACACATCACAACACTGCGGGCCAGCATCATCACACCAGCATCATGTGTGTGTCGGTGTGTATTGATCCGGCCTGGGGCTTTGCAGATACATCGGTTTGTACTTTGGCTGAAACCGAGTGAATGGTACGAGAACAAATGTATGCTAGTGTTTGGGATCAAGTTTTATTTCTGTTCGGCATCATCCCGATATAGCCCTTTCCATTTAGTTTGAGGTTGTTGCGCTGCAATCCCTCCATCTATCTCCAATTGAGATAGATTGCACGGATGTCGTTCTGAATACGAATGGACCGACTGTCGTTCGGGGAAACTTCTCATAAGTTGTTGGCTCTGTTCGACTGAAGTCGTCCACCCAAACGCAGCTGGTTCATGTGCCGCGCGGTATGTGAGTCGATAAATGTCTCGCACTGCCGCACCAATCTGGGTACGACTGGGACGCCTCTCGTCTCAGTCCGGGTGCATTGTTGGCTAACTTCAGGTTGATCCGGTTGCCTCAAAACCAATCACCGCGATGCGTGAGACACGAATTCGGCTGGGAATGTGATCTTGCCTTCGTCGTTTGATTAGCGCCCCATACACCGTGAATGGCCGCAGAGCTTGCTCGAGGGAAGCGTCATCGTATTCGTTCAACTTGAAATCTACTGCTATTCAACTCGGCAGCCAAACATTTCGTGTGCTGTGCCCAGAGCGGTTCGGCCATGCCATGTCTCCACGCCTAATGCATGCGTTTTATTTTGTTTCAGCGAAACAACAGGCGGAGTCGAATCCCTGTCAAGACGCGGATGCTGCGGCCGGCGGCTTCTACTGCCCGGTCTGCAAAGCGTGTCTCGATCTGACCCCGATCCAGATTCTTCAGCACAAAAGAAGCCACCGTGACGCCGACCTGGAGCCGTCTCCAGACACGAGCACGTGACGTGCCAGACGTACCGCCGTCAGTTGGAGATGTCTGTACCTTCTCGACACGTCACGCGTGTTGAGGAGACGATCTGCTGTCGGTGTAGGGCTGTGATAGGGCAGTGTCGTAGCGACTGGCGCCGGCGTGGGGCAGTGGGCGCCGGTGTATGACCATGGGCCATGGGCACCGGTGTAGGGCTGCGACAGGACAGCGTAGCGCCGGCGTAGGGCTGCGTCAGCGGTTTAGTCCGCCTGATGATGTGTACCGATGTGACTGTGCGGCTGAAGGCTGAACTCTGGAGTGACGCATATCTCGTTGGCGCTTTTCTCTGCCTCACACCGGCCGAAATAGGCCGGCCAAGGTTGTGCCGCATGCTGGCTGGGACCGGCAACAGACCTATCACGGCCATTAGCCAATCAGCGTGGTTTGTGTTGCTGCCTCGCGCCATCAGGTGGCATACTGCGTTCGGCTGGTTTCTCAATGCGATGGTCAGTCCGCATTGGGTTGTTTACTTGTGACAGAGTATCTGTGCTGTGTCCATGGCCATTTCGGCAACCAGTAGGACCCTGTGTCAGACGGATCACGAGCGGGGCTTGGTTAGATGCATCTTGCAAATTTGGCAATGTAGATGTTTCTTGGTGCGTTCCGTTCGACCCACGACATCGCACAGCTCAATGCGATACCTGCAATAATTCGTACATTACAGTAAGGCGGCCTGTGGCTTGTTATAGCGTCGAACAGGATGACAATAATCTCCCTCTGATCCCATTGTGTATTGCCACAGATAACTTGACAGTTGAACACCACAGGCAGCTGGCGCATTCCTCGCCGCAGCTACTGTGCTGTTGAAAACTCGACTGGATATACTATGCCGCACCGCGTCGTCTCACTGTTGGCTGGCTGCGGACCGCCGAGACCACGCTCATCTGCCACGCCGCGTCACTGCGGACTGGGTGCGGACCGCCGAGACCACGCTCATCTGCCACGCCGCGTCACTGCGGACAGGGTGCGGACCGCCGAGACCACGCTCATCTGCCACGCCGCGTCACTGCGGACAGGGTGCGGACCGCCGAGACCACGCTCGTCTGCCACGCCGCGTCACTGCGGACTGGGTGCGGACCGCCGAGACCACGCTCATCTGCCACGCCGCGTCACTGCGGACTGGGTGCGGACCGCCGAGACCACGCTCATCTGCCACGCCGCGTCACTGCGGACAGGGTGCGGACCGCCGAGACCACGCTCGTCTGCCACGCCGCGTCACTGCGGACTGCGTGCGGACCGCCGAGACCACGCTCATCTGCCATGCCGCGTCACTACGGACTGGGTGCGGACCGCCGAGACCACGCTCATCTGCCATGCCGCGTCACTGCGGACTGGGTGCGGACCGCCGAGACCACGCTCATCTGCCACGCCGCGTCACTGCGGACAGGGTGCGGACCGCCGAGACCACGCTCGTCTGCCACGCCGCGTCACTGCGGACAGGGTGCGGACCGCCGAGACCACGCTCATCTGCCACGCCGCGTCACTGCGGACAGGGTGCGGACCGCCGAGACCACGCTCGTCTGCCACGCCGCGTCACTGTGGACTGGGTGCGGACCGCCGAGACCACGCTCATCTGCCACGCCGCGTCACTGTGGACTGGGTGCGGACCGCCGAGACCACGCTCATCTGCCACGCCGCGTCACTGCGGACTGGGTGCGGACCGCCGAGACCACGCTCATCTGCCACGCCGCGTCACTGCGGACTGGGTGCGGACCACCGAGACCACGCTCGTCTGCCACGCCGCGTTACTGCGGACAGGGTGCGGACCGCCGAGACCACGCTCATCTGCCACGCCGCGTCACTGCGGACAGGGTGCGGACCGCCGAGACCACGCTCGTCTGCCACGCCGCGTTACTGCGGACAGGGTGCGGACCGCCGAGACCACGGTTGTCTGCCACCCCGCGTCACTGCGGACTGGGTGCCCATGCTGCTGGCAGGGGACGAGTGGTCTAGGGGTAAGATGCTCGTCTCACAACCAAAAGGTTGTGGGTTCGAGTCTCACCTGTCGCTACTCTTCGCCCGCGACCAATCGGCGTGAGAGATTGGCGACGCTACATGACTCAACGGTCGACGTGTCGTAAAATCAATAACCAACCAACCAACCATGCTGCTGGCGTTTCGGAGCTGGATCGACAAGTTTCACCTAGCCTTGAGTAGGACTTCAGTTTTTTAGTTTCTTTTCTCGTCAGCAACGCGGACTATAACACAGGACGCATAACTACACCAGTGCCGGTCCACGGGAAGAACGAGCTGCGCACAAGTGCAACCCATTTATACAGCGTCCACCATGTCCACTGATCAACACAGTAAGGTGGAGGTGGATATAACAATATGACATGGTAGGATAGAACATGTAGGTTATTTGTATACTTCATTTTAATTGTGCTCATTGCCCAATTATGTGGAGTGATCAGAAGCATGCATGTTGTTTAATTCCAGCTACATGTTATTTTAATCAAGGCTGTAGGAATACGGTTATTATGCGTTTACTTTTTGCGAATTCCGTTTCTAATTATAATTATCCCACTAATGCCAGTTAATCGGCTTTCGTGTATTGCCTGCCGTATATTTTGTTGTCATTGTCTGAAGAAAAAAACAAAGAAGTCGCCTGCTTTGCATTCAGGGAAAACAACAGACTTGGTACAGTAGATGCTCTCCAAGCTTGTGCGGATTGATTTCTATCCAGTGATCGTTGAAATTGATTGGCAGTTGCCTGGGCTGGAGACGGGCCCAGGCTTTTTGGCTAAAGCCAAGGGGCAGCTGTCATACACTCAAACATGCCATGCATCGGCAGCATTTCAGCGGCAGTAGATCATTTGATTGGGTGGTTTTATTCATGTGCTGGTGTTGGGGTATATTTTACTGGTGGCTTCGTAATCATCAGGCTAGATGTCAAGTAGGTGGCAGGTCGCGTGGGTCCTGAGCACCACAGCCGACCAGAAATTGCTGGTTCAAGGGTGGAATTTCAATAGCCCAATGCAGCGCCAATGACCTGACACGCTGGTGACATAGCTGCACTTTGGCGCCGGTTGAGTGGGGATACAGCTTCCGGCAGTGAACCCCATGGCATGCAGGCTGAACGAAGGTCAAGCGTGAGCCTTCATGATATTAATGTTGAAACGTGTACTTGGCCAAGACAGCGCTGGGCGTCTGGCCGTTGGCCTTCGCAGTCATGCCACGGAGGCGAGCTATCATATTTCCGGTGTGTCGAGAGCTGACCTTTGCTAGCTATTCCACAAGGCCGTCTATGAACGTCAGACGGCGGTGGGTCGAGTTCTGAGAGTTCTGCGAGTGCGGCGATGGTACTTCCTGGTCTCTGGAACCAGAAGGGGGGGCGGACCAGTGCCGTGCGGGCAGGACTGCTCGCAGCGTGACATCGCACCCGGTACTGCGCACGTGCTCACCGGCGTGGAATGAACGACTCGCAATGGTTAGGCCGTCAGTCCCGTTCCCTGTGACTGGCCCGGCACGTAAACTCCAGGTTCGTGCCAGGCCGACTAAAATGACTTAACCGTTACCGGAAGACAGCATTTCCACCACACATTCGCCAACAGGCACAGTTCTTGAGAACGCGTGAGCTGCCAGCCATCGGGCGATGCGCGTTCGCCTCTAGTGATGCAGCAGTTTTTTTGTCCAGGGGCGAGATCCACTGGCCGACGGGCCGTCTCCCGACTTCGCGGCCATGGGTGCGGCGTGTCCAGGACCCGTTAATGTCGGACCTATCGGCACATGGAGATCTATCGATACCAGCCTGGCGCGTCCAACTCCACCCCAGTGAGAAGTGGACGGCAGCGCCCGTCGGGTGTGGTGCCACCGGCCGGCTGGCATGATTTCCTCGGGATACCAGACCCATCTATTTCCTACTTCATTCCGGATGCCAATGCTCATGCCACGCTGAAACTTGTGACCGGGAACCACGCCGGATGCATTCCTGGACCACACCACGGTCGACGCAATTCCACGTGGGCTCTGAACCTGTCACCGGGAGACATGCCGGACGCAGTCCCGGGCCGCACCACGGACGCGTCGGTGTGGTTTCCAGATAGTTTGTCTGACCTGTCCCGCCCGTGACTCCTACGGGGAGATCAGCTCAATCCCCTGCCTGTATCTCGGTCTTATGTGGAGATCAGCTCAATCCCCTGTCTGTATCTCCGTCTAACGGGGAGATCAGCTCAATCCTCTGCCTCTATCTCAGTCTTACGGGGAGATCAGCTCAATCCCCGGCTTGTATCTCAGTCTTATGTGGAGATCAGCTCAATCCCTGCCTGTATCTCGGTCTTATGTGGAGATCAGCTCAATCCCCTGTCTGTATCTTCGTCTAACAGGGAGATCAGCTCAATCCTCTGCCTCTATCTCAGTCTTACGGGGAATCAGCTCAATCTCCTGCCTGTGTCTTCGTCTAACAGGGAGATCAGCTCAATCCTCTGCCTCTATCTCAGTCTTACGGGGAAATCAGCTCAATCTCCTGCCTGTATCTCGGCCTTACGGGGAGATCAGCTCAATCCTCTGCCTGTATCTCGGTTTTACAGGGAGGTCAGCTTAATCCCCTGCCTGGGCTTTATCCTTGGGCTTCTCATCCTTCGCCTTTACCCTGAACGCCAAGACCATCTTCTCAGCCTCCGATACAACCCAGCGGCCCAGGCCCGCTGTATCAACGGAGGGTGTACTATACTTGACATTGGCTTGATTTCTGCCTGTGCCCTGTGCCAGACGTCCTTTTGAAAATGGATGCCACGTTTCCACGGTGTTACTCATGCTAGACCTCGCGTGGCTTTGCTCGCCCACCGTCTGAAGGCCCGTCCGAACACTAGATCACAGGGCCAGCGAGATTTTGCGGCCCGGAACTACCTAAGGTCTCCAGCTGCTCCCGTAAATTCCGCAGCCTTCTCGGGACGTGCTCCCCGGAAGTAAAACCAATGGAGCTACGCCGTTTCTGTCTTTTATAATCGACCCTCTGGGAGGTAGGGTGATGGCTACTCCGCAGCTCATGGTTGGCGGCCAGGAATTTATCGCCCATGGAAGGTCGGCTTACAAAACGTCTGTCTCGTCTATCTGTCATCTATCGTTCGGGCTATCTGACAGGCCCTTTCCAAATTGAGAGGACCGAAAACTCAGGAGTATGTGTTCGGCTACAACGGAAGGAAGCGTTCGCCGGTCAGTCCTCGTAAGTTCTGTCTCGTGTTTCCCATGTCCATAGTTCAGTCAGCAATGTCCATAGTTCAGTTCGGGCGTTCCCATGCTCATCACGTCCTACTTCCAAGAGTTCTGCATGGTTATGCAGTACAAGCGCGCCAAACATTTCCTGCGAAGTTATCCACTGGGAAACTCGTTACCCCTCTTTTCCAGAAGCTGGCGGGGCCGTAGCTCCGCCCTCTTGGTTCCTCCGCCATTCTAGGGGAAAAGAGAGATAGAGGGATGGGGGGGGGGCGTACGCGGGTTGTCTCCTTCGGCGGCTGACTGTTGTAGCTATTACAGCTAACTGTTGTAGCTGGGAAAGGAAGGATCCTTTCTCAAAAACGACGCGCCAGTCATAGCATCATAGGGGTAGGTTTCAGAAAATGATTGGGAAGGCACAATACGTGAAGGCAATGGGCGGGCCGAAATGGATTGGGAGGCATACCACATAGGGTCCCATGTTAAATGTTGATTTTTTTTTTTTTTTTGGGGGGGGGGGGGGAAGCCAACCTTGGGCGGTGGAGTGGGGTGCAAATGCCCTCACAAAAGTATACGATGCCAAAACCCTAGTTATCATCCGAAACGTAATCGAATAACCGATTATCTCCGATTATCCGAAACATAAGTGGATATCTCAGATGTTTAAAAATTCCTCAATTTCATTAACACAGTCTCTCCGGTCAAATCCTCGCATTCCGTCTCGGGGTGGGGGGTCAAATATGCCCTTCTAACTTTCAGACGCCAACCGGATATCACCGGATAGCCCTCGGCAGCATGGTCCGAAAATGGCCTCATTTTAAAGTTTAAGGTAATCTTGATATTAACCATGGCGTTTTTTTCAGACAAAAATACTTTTCAAAAACATTTCATTTCCCTTTTACTGGGAAAGACACTGAGTCAAAACGCGCATATTGCAAAAATAGTAACATTGGTCCATCATGGGCCCAAATTGGCACTGACCTAACCTGCAACACAAATCCAATACTTACGTGTTGTAAGCACTGCAAATTGTGATCATGTAGTACGTTTCATTTCAATATATCCTCACGTGCATGGATCTTTAAAAAAATATTATAGGATAGTGACCTAGGATGAACTTGACTTTCACTATGGTTCTATTTTAGGTTCCATTCGGTAATTTAAGTCGTGCAATATAAATTTCGTACTATGTATGCCATGAAAACTTGAAATTAGCCATAAAACATGAATGTCTAAATAGGTTTGCTCACTTAGGGCTCCTTATCTTGACCTGGCCTCAGGTCATTTGACGGAGGTCAATCGAATTAGATGCGGAACTTCTCATATTTCGGCATGCATGCCAAGGAAGAAAATGCAGTTAGAACTACATGCATGTTACAAAAATAGGAAATTTGGTTCAAAATTGGCCTTGACCTCAGATCACTTATCAGACCTCAAACAGAAATCCGTGACCTACGTTTTGTAGGCACTGCCCAAGTGTACTTACGTAGCAAGGTTCATTTCAATATCTTTTCATTTGGCTGAGTTTTCGATCCTGAAACATTTTTGGAGGTGGTTCTATTTGACTACGTCAACTGAGCTACGCCAACGACTTCACATGATCCGAACTTGAAACTTTCACATCAGACGACGCAAAGAAGAGTGATGCATGAGGTACTGGAAATTTCGCGGTGCTGCGCGCCGCTTTTTTTTCTCTTTCGCGGAAAAACCTTCGGAGGACGAAAAAATGTCCCCCGAGACGGGTTGCATGTTGTTTATGTCCCACCGGCGGTTCGTCTCACCAGGTGGGTCGACGTCACGAGGTCGGGTGGCGGAGTGGCATGATCAGACTTCTGACAGCACTCGCATGACCGTGGTGCCGACTTGACCGTGCCCGTCCAGGTTATTGCGTCCGCTCCTCTCCAGGCCACCGTCTGGAATGTTCACCTCTTCGTCTGCTTCTGCTATATCGTCTCTTCCACCCTCTCATCTCATCCATCTACTTGTCTTCGACCCGGGATCTGTAACGATCCGTTCTCCTCCTGTCTGCTCCATCCCCTCTCCGATCCGACATTCCGCCGTTCGCCTCGCCCTTTTCCTCGTCCAAGCGGTTCCAGTTGCCCATTCCATCAGTCTGGCTTGCTAGACGACCATTGATTTTCTGCGATAGCTGAAGGCGATGTTACTTCACTGCGGGCACCTGCCTCAGGCTACGGCGCAACAGATGCAACCGACTGCTCCAGTTTTTCCAGGCGTAGGTCGCCGCCCTGTACCCCCTCCAGAAGGGGCGGGGATGGGGAGAGCGACAGTGGCACCAGGTGCTCTCATTTTCGTCTCGATGCTCTTATTTTCGTGGTGGCGATCGATCAGCTGTATTTGCTCTGGTGCTCCCACCGCCCGATGGGCCCGGTACCGGTTCATCAGGCTTGTACCTGCTTTGGCGCTGTTTCACTCGACTCTGGTGGCAATTACCTCCGCGCGCCCGCTGGTGCTGTTTCACCTGGCTCTGGTGGCAATTACCTCCGCGCGCCCGCTGGTGCTGCTTCACCTGGCTCTGGTGGCAATTACCTCCGCGCGCCCGCTGGTGCTGCTTCACCTGGCTCTGGTGGCAATTACCTCCGCGCGCCCGCTGGTGCTGCTTCACCTGGCTCTGGTGGCAATTACCTCCGCTCGCCGTTTCATTAGTCGGCCATGGCAGCGCTTGGTTTGTTGACATTGCCGAACGCTGTATTGGCTTCAGTCGTTTCTAGCGCACTTCACCCGCTCCGCCGCGTTTCATCTCTGGCGGGCCTCACTTCGTACCGGCAGTCTGTCCATTAGCGACCCTTTCTGCCGGGTAGGGCGCAAACAGCCGACGGCCCCCTGGGCCGGACGTGAGTGCCGTCCGGTGACTTTCCCACCCGGCCGACGGTCCAGGTCTCGCATGCGCAGCGTAAACAGCCGGTACAAAAAAATGAACGCAATCTTTCAATAGTCATTCCATGACGCTGTGGTCCAGTAATACAGCTACTCCGTGATGCAATCGACCAGCTGGCGCGGCCAGTAGCCATCCCGGGATACCACTGGCATCCTTAAATCAACCCCGTAATACCATCGGCCGACTCGACTGATGTCACGTTTTTTGCGCATCAATGTCGTCTGTAAATTACAATTATAATGCGTTGGTGCGTCACTCGCAGCAAAAAAAAGAAATTCAGCTCCGCCTCCCTCTGTAACTTGATTTAGAGGTCAAGTGTTGGAGACGCTCAGTCGAGGCCAGCAAGCTGTTTCAAATAAACCGCTTCTTTTCTGCATCGATTAATGCAAAAAAACGAACCTTCCCAACTTAATTTGATTGCACTGGTCGTAAGCACATGTCAAGTTGGACTGAACTATTGGGAAGTTTGGAGCTATGCTCACACTTCACAAAGCTTAAAGTGGGAAACGTGCCTGTCTAGCTTGCCGCTCCAAAGCTAGACATGTGGGTTGTGGGTTGTAGCGGCCACTGGTGTTAGCCGGAAATGCCAGCGTGCTCTTCCGAGCCGATGGGTTGTAGCGGTGGTGAGAGATCGGCGGCAGACATCAGGTGGAGGTTCTAGTGTGCTCGTCCGAGCCGTCGGCCGGTGGGTTGTAGCGGTGGTGAGAGATCGGGGGCAGACATCAGGTGAAGGTACTAGTGTGCTCGTCCGAGCCGTCGGCCGGTGGGTTGTAGCGGTGGTGAGAGATCGGGGGCAGACATCAGGTGGAGGTACCAGTGTGCTCGTCCGAGCCGTCGGCCGGTGGGTTGTAGCGGTGGTGAGAGATCGGGGGCAGACATCAGGTGGAGGTACCAGTGTGCTCGTCCGAGCCGTCGGCCGGTTGGTTGTAGCGGTGGTGAGGGATTCAAATCGGCAAGTGCGTTCAAATGTAGGGTGGGATTCTCAATATTTAGCAGAGAAACCCAGTTGTGGAAATATTGCCTTACAAATAAGGAAACGGCGATGCTCCGACACTTATCAACGTTGGTATTTTGTAGGGAGAAAATATTATCTTAGATAAACGATATTTAGCTGATAACAAAATTTAAAACAACAAGAAACATTACCGCGCATGCGAAGTTTGCTCCCATCGCTCCTGAGGAGCCTTCTACTTTGCGTCAAGCGTATCATATGAGTTCGCTATCTAGCATGGTGATGTAATTAGCATGGTGATCTTGAATTTCGGGTACTGTTTGGCTTTATATCCCATCAGATGAAGAGTAGGTGCAAATAATTGTGCTTGGCTTTGGTTTATAATACATTCAGCATTGTGCACATCGGAATTGGCTACGGAGGATACATGACATACATGACATACAGATACATGATACATGGCAGATGCGTACATCTGCCATGCCTACGTCTGCCAACGTACATCTGCCATGCGTACATCTGCGACTACGTACATTTCCTATATGTATATCTGCGCATAAGTACATTATCTTACGTGCATTTCCTTGCGTACATTTACCATATGTACATTTGTCCCAGAATCACACTGATGATTCTGGCGTACATTTGCCCTGGTGTACATTTGCTTACATTACAAATGCCCTGGTGTACATTTGCTGACGTACGTTTTCCACACGTAAATGTGTGCTCCAGAGCATTTGTCATACGTTCATTAGCCATTCATACCTTAGTCATACCTAACCTTGCACTTGCGTACGTCTACGCTTAGATGCATCTGTACGCAAACGTACATTTGCACATGCGTACATTTTCACAAGTAAATTTGCTTACGTACATCTGCCATACATTCGTCTACTACAGGCTACAGGTACATTTGTCCTTACATCTAGGCTGGCACCAGAAACTGAACTGGAAGCAACCCAGAAGTATGCTCAAGAGCAAGTTGGTGTGACGAAAGTCGTCGCCAGAAAACTCGAGACAGAATTTGCTACATATTCCTCGTACCGCTTCGATATTACAGATGCGACAGTTCCAAACGTTCTGGACCCGGACCTGTGGGCTCAGGATCTAATTGTGCGGATATTTTTCATGCAGAGGTCAAGTGAATCAACAACGTATTCCACAATGCAAGCGGAGCGGACTGGTGTGAGTTTCTGAGCATCCTCCATTTGCGTTCGTGTCTATGCTCTGTCCTGACTATATTATTCTTGTTTGTCTCCGCACCAGCCACAGTATCGACAGCTAGTTCTTATAACTGTAGATCATTTAAGCGAAATTTTGGAGGAATTAATGCGCTATGTGAGATGTCTGAATAATCATTTTACAGGAACATTGGCCTTTCCCTCAGATCTTCCAAACCTCAATTGCATTCCTAGCGAATATCTGTTATTTGGTATCTCATGAATAGATTGTTCGGTACGGTTAGTATTGTGAAGACCATATGGTGGTGTGGCTGTGCTGTGGTGAAAAATCCTGAGCGCCAGTGTAAAACCGGTGACGTATGCTGGCATTATATTAATCGGGCTGGAATGTGAAATGCCAAAATGGCTGTCCTGAGTATTTATATTCCCTGGAACCCTTGGCACACTTTTATGGAATATATCTTTACTCTAGGTAAAATCGGAACAATTATAGACGAATTTAACTCACCGAATGCTTGTGTTCTTGGGGACTTTAATGCAGACATTAAACGAAAGACTTGCTGGCTTGCTTGCTTGCTGGCTGGCTTGCTTTGAAAAAGAGCTTTCTTATTTCTGGGAAGAAACAAATCTTATCCCATTTGTGGAATACGCTTATATTTATGTTTCACAATGATCACCAAACATGCGTATTGATCTTCCGGATTGACCTAGGTGGTACTAATTCCAATATTGAAGTATAAATCGGGAAATTTTTTAGATAAAAACAACTATAAACCTTTTGCTATGGAAAGCGTAAGTTCCAAGATATTCGAAATGGTTATCTTGAATCGGAGTACGTCTTTTTTGACGACCAGCGATCATCAGTTTGGCTTCAAGCCGAATCACTCCACAGACATGGCCATATATGTTCTGAAGGAGATTGCGTAATACTATCAATGAAATAACAACCGTCCATCAGTTATTTGTTTTCTGGGTGCAACAAGTTGTTTGACCGAGTGAAACATAACTTATTGTGTAGGGGTATGGGCCCCTATATCGTGAAGCTAATAGTATCATGACATCGCTCGCAGCTTTTCCACATGGATTGGGGAAATGTGATCTCACATGGGCTCTCCATGTCAAATGGCGTGAGACAGGGTGGCATATTATCTCCTTGTTTAATGTATATACTCATGACTTATCTTTTTTCTCTTGACCAATCCGTCTCCGTCTCCGTCTCCGTCTCCGTCTCCGTCTCCGTCTCCATATCCATCTCCATCTTCATCTTCATCTTCATCTTCATCTTCATCTTCATCTTCATCTTCATCTTCATCTTCATCTTCATCTTCATCTTCATCTTCATCTTCATCTTCATCTTCATCTTCATCTTCATCTTCATCTTCATCTTCATCTTCATCTTCATCTTCATCTTCATCTTCATCTTCATCTTCATCTTCATCTTCATCTTCATCTTCATCTTCATCTTCATCTTCATCTTCATCTTCATCTTCATCTTCATCTTCATCTTCATCTTCATCTTCATCTTCATCTTCATCTTCATCTTCATCTTCATCTTCATCTTCATCTTCATCTTCATCTTCTCTTCATTTCATTTCTTTCTTTTTTTCTTCTTTTTTTTTTTTTTTTTTTTTTTTTTTTTTTTTCTCTCTCTCTTTCTTTTTCTCTCTTCTTTCTTTTCTTCTTTTTCTGTCTGTTGTCTGTCTGTTTCTGTTTTGTCTGTCTGTCTGTCTGTCTGTTGTCTGTCTGTATGTCTGTCTATTTTTTTTTCTCTCTCTCTCTCTCTCTCTCTCTCTCTCTCTCTCTCTCTCTCTCTCTCTCTCTCTCTCTCTCTCTCTCTCTCTCTCTCTCTCTCTCTCTCTTCCGTCTCTTCAGACCCTCTGGCTCTCTCCGACTCCCTCCCAGTTCTCTCCCGGCTCTCTCCTGGCTCTCTTCCGGCGAATTATGGTGAGAGCAGCCAAGTGTGGACGGGCCCGATTGAGAGAGTTCTGACATGGGCAGCTCATCACGAATGGAGGCTGAAACCCATCGTGTGGTTTAGTGGTGATGGCGTCTCAATGGCTCCGCTATTGGCTGAACTGGCGCTACCAATTTGGTCGAAAAATCACGTCTCGGTCAATCGCACAGCACAGCAAGAACGGTGGTGCGCTTGGATGAGATTCGTTCGCATGCTGCAGGCATGTCGGGTCCGTTTCAGCGTGACTAGCTTCAAGTGATTGGATGCGAGTTCACAAGAAATAAATTATTCCAGGCTGAATACCTCACCGGGATGCAAAAAGCTTGCTGGTAATCCAATTGGAAATAAGAGCGTGACTGTCAGTGCAGCAGCAAGCATCATGTAGCGCTTTTCACATCCTCGAATATTTATTCAGTGGCAATGTCCGACGAAATTGTATTAACTGCAAAATGCTCCAAGTTTCGATATTAAGTCGCCATCAGGAGTGGAGGTGAACTAAAGCTGAAACGTCGAGTCTTTTTCTGCCATCACAATATCTTCGGACGAAGTTAATAAATAGCTTTCGGGGATAGAGAGGTGCATTTCATCAAGCATTAATTGCTGCTCTGTAGCAGGAAACCGGGAGCCAATCAAGACCATTTCTTTTCACGTCAAGTTAATTCGACTCGAGACTCCCTAGTGCAATTTGAACTAGGACTGTTTTCTGGAAGATCGGATAGTGAAAAAGCGAATGCGGGGTAAAGAAAATCGGCAGAAAGGCGAGAGGAACCAATGCATATATGCCGATGTGGTAGGGGACGTCCATAGATGAGAAAATGGAGTATCAGCAGAGCATCATCAAGGATGTTTTGCCGAAGGAACGATAAGGAGCTGCTTTAAGACCATGCCGTATGTCATTGAGAAGGATGGAAGCTTTAGTGATGGGAGGGGATTTAGACCTTGACTTTATATGTTAAAAGAAGCCCTGGTTTTCGTTGCTAGCACCCAGGCTTTGGGAAGTAGCATAATTCACACGAGTCTCAAGGGCTAATTGATCGAATTACTCCTGGGTGCTTTTGATGTTTTGTTTTTTGACCACTCGTATATGTGTAGCCATAGGCGAACATTTATATATATGCAGGACGCTGCAGCCCCCTCCCCATCAACAAGACAGCCCCCCCCCCAATAGCCAAGATAGCCCTACCCAATGGCGAAGGAAATCGTCATACCAAATAGATGTTAAATTATAGGCTATATTTTGAAGACAATGCAGGAATGAAACAATTAGACAACGGAACTTTGTAGAATACGAACGTACCAGTGCATGAACTGTGAACCTAACTGTATGCATGCAAATGGGCCTAGTTAATTTAATACAAATCCATATAAATTGGTGAAATAAGATGTTAAATGCATACAGAAACTCAAGTCACTTCTGGGCATGGAAAGAGTGCAACTAAAACACATCTATGGAAGGAGACAAGCAATGCTGATGACAGCAAAAAGCATTGTGGTGCTGCCAAATACGGTACATACGCTAAGATTTGTTAATATTTGGGGCTGAAGAAAAGGCTGGAAATCTCTGACCAAATCGATGGGAGGGGTTCGTGTCTAAAAATTGTCAGATATAATAGAGTGAATGGCAACATAGCGTTAGCAGGGTACCAAACCTGGGGAGTCTGGAACCCTCGAACCACCCGGGATCTCCAGCCATGGTTGGCGATGACAAAGCCTATCAAGCTAGTTCAGTGTCTCCATCGTCCACCGAACAGCAAGACATTTTAGTTTTTTCCTATGTAAATTACCCGGAACTCAACCAAGACGTATTCAACCATGGTCCTTAACGGTTCGTACGCACAATTTATAAGTGCCCCCCCCCCCCTTCGGATCTGGTTTGAAACAAACGTGTACCAAACTGTAACATGAACGCTTCTTAGCTGCCACTTACTGTACAATATTCGAGAGTAAGCCTGAGCTTAGGAGACATTTGGACGGGCACGGTAATCCCGGAGATAAACACACCCATTGAACATGGTGGCGCGATGCGTGTTCATGCACCTGTGTCGCACCAGCAAATCACACGCTATGCGCCGCAATAGCCTCATACCACATGCTGTGCCGCAGAACGCTCACGCCCGGTATACTGTCCCGCAGCACTCACGTGACGGGCGGGCCAGGCTATCCATTGGAAACAAAACCGGGAAACTATCAAACGTATTCGCTGCCTGACCATTCGTTCTTCGAATGCCGGGACCAGGTCGCCGAGTTGATATCTTGGTTATTTTTGCATCCACTATCCATCATGAACAGCTTCTTTACTGACCGGTCCGGGATCACATTGCATGAAAGCTCGCTTTTCCTTCAGAATATCGTGAGGAAAAACGTATGCCTTTCTAATCAGAGAACACATGTAGCAATGTCAGATACTACTTTGTGTGATACCTGAAGGATGTTATGGTCATTTAGAAGGGTGAAAATGAATCGTGGTCAGAAAATGACTGAAGATCACTGACCTGCAATGGGCAATGCATGCATATCAAAGTGCAATGAAAAGAACCGTCTTGAAACAATATCCGCCTCCATTCACCAGTGTCTCCCTGGCAAGAACAATTTGAAAATAATGCAATGCAAAGTTATGATGATTGTATGTTTTTGCATTGGGTATATTTGTTATTGGGGCGTGATAGGCAACAGGCATTATCATGGGCATTATGGATCTCCATCGCAAGTCCACGGTGTTGTACATACCACCACCGAGCACTCCAGGTTATATTGATATACTATTCGGTGTCCAAGTGCAATCAGCATGCTACGCATCAATGAAGCCGCGCTGGATACGTGGGACGTTGACTGGTTTTGCACAACATGACAAGCATGCCAATTGGGCGCTGCATAACCTACGCAGTTGATGCGCCCCTAAACCCCAATAGCAACAACAACAACGACAAGCATGCCAATAAAGTAAGGCAATTACACATGTTTTTACTGATTTCTAGCTTGGTGAATCGCTTCCAGGCATTCACTCGGTGTTTTTGCAGGTCGGACACTCCAATTAATGCAGAGGCGTGTTTTTATCCATTTTGTGTGTACCTGCGAACCTGCAATAACGCTTGGGCGCCCGTGATAATACATAAGCAGAACTACCAGGCCCACTGTTCCACAATGGATCCAACCCTCTCAGAATCCGCTTAGGCACGCTTAATCCGCTCCGCTTTATATTTATTTTAAAGAGAATTACGTATGAGTAAAACATACATTTGCTTGAGCTTTGCATGTGTACTTCAGCTTCCTTACTTATGTATGATGTAATATTCAAATTGAGTTTGAAGTGAGACGTTCCTTGTTCAGTTAATGGTAGCAGCATTAGGGTGACCTTTTTAAGACATTTTTCGAAATGTTTTGCTAACTCCCCCTATTCTGATACAGTTTTTGTTGCTGATTCCGAATATCAACTTCTTTTCAACTTTTTCGATTTTTCTTTGCCCGCACGGATTGATTGAAAGTTTTCGAATTCTGGATTTTTCACACATTTTGAGCTGTGGTTGCCAATAGAAGCAAAATATAGCTTAAACTAGTGATTTTTGTTAAAGCTTGGCCAATGGAGATTCACTTGACAGTATCACTGCATTTCACTGCACTGCATTAGACAGAATCACTGCATTTCAATGAACCATTGATACCGAACATTAACGTTAACATTAACATTAACGTATACATTAACATTAATGAAGCGTTTGCATAGTCCAGGTTTTCTTCATAGATGGCGCTGTGTCAGACGTCTCGCTCCATACTTTGCATTGGGTGATATTGTGGCGACCATGTAATATTGACGACTGGATTAGTTATTAGATGCTAAACTAGATGTGCTCACAATTCTTTTCAAGCATATGGGTGCGAACTGGTGGCCATCAGTGTCCAAGAATAAGCATTTGGATCGCAAATTTGCAGATATTAGCAGAATACACGGTGAGCTTTCATCTCCTCCTAAATGTTTTGCCCAGCAAGATATACTTAGAATCCAATATATTCTAAGCATTGAGATCGATGAAGCATTGATGGAGCCTACAAGCCAAAATGTAAGTCGTCGACATGTTCACTGAACATGTGGACGACGTAGGTACATTTTTTGGGGGCACCAGAGGACCAAAGCTGCAGTTTATAGGTTGCCTTGGTCGAGCGACGTTGCTGAAATGGAGAAACATGGCAGCACAGCCAATGGCATGCGCTCCCCGAGTCGAACCCGGCTCAACAGACGAGAAGTCTCAGCAGCAACAACATGATGATATACCCGAAGAATCTGCCGATAAATCAAATGAGTATGCCATGCCTTATTGGCACTTACCAAAGAGAAGCAAACCACAAAATCTGACTGTCGTTGCAGAGACACTGGACGCTACCGATACCGGCACAAGAAATGCGTCTAAAATACTGACATCGTTTCTGACGCTTTTGGAGAAGGAAGTGTGGGTGTAATCACGAAATCGAAAGTGCAAAAAGCTATTGATGTGACCAAAAAGTGTAGAATAGATAAAGTATATGATATGGCGAAGGATTGTACTGCTGTATTTTGTGATGGCCGTGACGACCAGACGAAAGGGAAGGGCATTGTCAAATCGGCTCGTATGTTGTATGAAAAGATGAGTGTACGCCATGTCTCAGTAAATATGCATCCGGGGGATGTGCATGTAGGCCATTTTGCGTGCGACGGAAAGCACACCGGACACATTGTCGCGCAAAAGCTCAAATATTTTTTTTGCATGATCGTATGGTAGGTGCGCTAAACATTGCTTTCATTGGTGGTGATGGAACCAACCAGGTTGTTTGATTGAAGGGGAAGGATGGCACATTTTGGACAACTGATGGGGCGACTTGTGGGTAAAATTATTTGCTTGTGCCAGCAGGCGGAATTGCCCTATCGAGCTCTGTTTGGTCTGCCGGACGGAAACAGCCGAGCCCAGCACGTTCTCTGGGCCAATCTGAAAATATATTGCAGGAGATGGTCACCAGCTAGATGTCGTTGCGTTTGCTGCCGTAACCAGTGAGGATTTTCTAGAGCTGCCATCACGTATGGAGCGAGGCCTAAGCACCGATATGAGACTGCTATACCAATGTGCTAAGTTTGCGACCGATGGTATCACTGATGGGACGCAAGATTGTGTACATGAACAAATATGCATGATGAGATGGTACACGGGCCAGATCCGTATTATATGCTATTATTTATCTGTATCTGACCCATAAATCTGTACCATGCATCTGTACCACTATGCAGCCTTGTGAAATATGTTCTGTGTGTGCATGTGTATGCATGTGTCGGCTGTGATGGTAATGAAAGAGAAGTGGGATGTGGTGCATGGGTATGGCCGGCCACCTGTGCGAGCAGATGAGACGACAGAAAGAGCACTTCTACGGCATCGAGATGGAAACCATTCAAAAGACCACGACGAGAAACATGCGCATGGCGCACCTCAAAAACGTTATGCTGACCATCCTCAGCGACAATGACCAATTGGTCAGGATGGAGGCTGTCAACATTCTCAAAACCGTGCGCCAAAAGAAAAACCTCTCCACGGAATGCAGCACAATTCGCCTATTCAAATCTCCGCGCGTGGACTGGTGTGCTGAGTCATACACAGAACTGGTTAACGTTCATCAGTGTGTGAAAGACGGTCAAGATATAGAACCGCCCTTAACACGAAAAATGAGTGAGGAAAATATTGTAAAGTTCATCAAAGAACGACTTCAGACAGGAGCTCCTTGTCACTCACAGTCAACCGAGAGGTCGGTAAAATTGATAACTGAAGCGTCGGTAGTGGTGGTCGGTGCCGAAAGACAGTACGCAAACGCCCCAAGCGAAATACAATTTGGAAAAATGCACCCAGATCAGGCCACGAATATAGTGCACAAGGATTGGCGCACATGATCATCGTGGCAGTGAAACGTTCGCTGCAAACCGTAATGCGTGTGCAATGAAAGCATGACATGTCTAAATACAGAACGTAATGTAATACGTCTGTTATGGATGACGCGCTCCTGATGGGCTCGTCTATCACAATCTGACGGAGGCCGCTTCCAAGTTCATTGCATATGCTCATAACCAGCAACGTAAGGTTAACGCTTTATTTTGGTATGCCAGGAGGAAAATGATTGCAGTGGTGGCTTGTGCACACCGACAACATTTCATCGATCCTAACACTTACAATCTAATAGATTCTAAGTATATCTCGCGGTTGAAAATATTTAGGAGCTGAAATATCCCCATGTATTCTGCTAATATCTGCATATTCGCTATTTAACTGCCTACATTTAGACACTGATGACCACCAATTCGTATCCATATGCATGAAAAGAATTGTGAGCATATCTAGTTTACCATCCAATCATTAATCTAGTCGTCAATATTGCCTGGTCGCCACAATATCGCCAAATGCAAAGTGTGGAGCGCGTCGTCTGACACTAGCGCCATCTATGAAGAAAACCTGAACTATGCGAACGCTTCATTTGAAAGTTAATTTTCGGTATCAATGGATTATCAAAGTTATCTGATCTTGCTGTCAAGTGAATCTCTACTGTTCAAGCTTTAACAAAAATCACAAATTTAAGCTATATTTTGCTTCTATTTGAAACCACAGCTCAAAATATGTCAAAAATTCGGAATTCGAAAAACTTCAATCGATCCGTGCGGGCAAAGAAAATTCGAAAAAGTTCAAAAGAAGTTGATATTCGAATCAGCATCAAAAACTGTATTAGAATAGGGGAAGCTAGCAAAACATTTCGGAAAAAGAGTATAAAAAAGATCACCCTAAGCAGCATATACTCCGTACTCGTACGTTCTTCGTCTCATTACACTTCGATTTAATTGAATTTTCATCTATATGACATTGACAAACAGACTCAGCAAAATCAAGTTCATCGTACTTTATTAACAA
The DNA here is from genome assembly GCA_034440615.1 of Ashinkailepas kermadecensis. Classification (NCBI taxonomy): domain Eukaryota; kingdom Metazoa; phylum Arthropoda; class Thecostraca; family Neolepadidae; genus Ashinkailepas; species Ashinkailepas kermadecensis. The sequence continues at coordinate 42,420 of JAOTOM010003267.1, forward strand.
AATGCGACCAACCGACCGAAATTGGCATCACACATCCGTTAACCTTCGGAGCTACAATGGCATCGCATGATGTCAATGGAGGCCAGTTGGCGTCGGTCCAATGGCACGCCAGATGCGGCGAGCACAAACGTCATCCTATCACGTTACTTCTGACTGCATCGAGCCTCCGGTCAGGAAAAACCAGACGTCGGACGACGTGGAGCGGCGCAGCACTCACCATTGATGAGCTGCCGAAATCAACTGCACTACCACGAGTACCTTCCAGCATCCCGGCGATTATCGTTGGTCATATCCGCACTATGTATGTACATTTCACCTGAGGCCCGCACATGCTCCCCAGTGTTCGCTGGTGGGAACTTTTGGTAGTCAGCAACCACCACAGAAGCAACCAAAGTAGCCACTGAAGTAGTACCGTAGTCATCCCGGTAACTATCACAGTATTCACCTCAGTACCACTCCAGTACCCCCCCAGTAACCTCCGTAGTAACCACCGCAGTAACCACCGCAATAACCACCGCAGTAACCACCGCAGTAACCACCGCAGTAACCACCTCAAATAACCACCACCGGCAACAACCACCAGTAACCACCCAGTAAAAAAACCTGGCAATCGACCCTAGTAACCATCCTAGTAACCACACCAGTAGCCACTAATAAGATCACTCGGCGACGTTGGTCATTCAGACTGTCTATGCGACGTCTAGCGGTTAAAGTTGGCCGTAATGCCGTCGATGCGACGCCGGAGCTTCTTGCGCCGGCCAATAATGGCCTCGACAGGCCCAACACGGCTGAAAGTCGGGTCAACAGCGAGTCGTCGGTGTCACCAGTCAGTCGGCGGTAGACAGTGCTGGGGGACGGTCAGTCGGCGGTAGACAGTGCTGGGGACGGTCAGTCGGCGGTAGACAGTGCTGGGGGACGGTCAGTCGGCGGTAGACAGTGCTGGGGGACGGTCAGTCGGCGGCGGACAGTGCTGGGGGACGGTCAGTCGGCGGCAGACAGTGCTGGGGGACGGTCAGTCGGTGGTAGACAGTGCTGGGGGACGGTCAGTCGGTGGTAGACAGTGCTCGGGGACGGTCAGTCGGCGGTAGACAGTGCTGGGGGACGGTCAGTCGGCGGTAGACAGTGCTGGGGGACGGTCAGTCGGTGGTAGACAGTGCTGGGGGACGGTCAGTCGGCGGTAGACAGTGCTGGGGGACGGTCAGTCAGCGGTGGACAGTGTTTGGGGACGGTCAGTCTTCTACAGTTGGTAGTAGACAGTGATGGGGGACGGTCAGTCGGTGGTAGACAGTGCTGGGGGACGGTCAGTCGGCGGTAGACAGTGCTGGGGGACGGTCAGTCGGCGGTAGACAGTGCTGGGGGACGGTCAGTCGGCGGTAGACAGTGCTGGGGGACGGTCAGTCGGCGGTAGACAGTGCTGGGGGACGGTCAGTCGGCGGTAGACAGTGCTGGGGGACGGTCAGTCGGTGGTAGACAGTGCTGGGGGACGGTCAGTCGATGGTAGACAGTGCTGGGGGACGGTCAGTCAGCGGTGGACAGTGTTTGGGGACGGTCAGTCTTCTACAGTTGGTAGTAGACAGTGCTGGGGACGGTCAGTTGGCGGTAGACAGTGCTGGGGAGGGGGGGGCGGTCAGTCGGCGGTGGTCAGTGTTCGGAGCTGGCTACTATCAGGCCCCCATAACTGGTATTGATTAGTGTCAATGATCAGCGCCGGTGACAGCTCGATTCGCCAGTCCTGTTTCAGTGTGATCATTTAAACTTCGTGCTGAGGCGCTGTAGCGCTGGAAGTCTGGCGTACCATGCTCAGTAGATGCAGAAACGCAGCTGGAGTGTCATGCCCATCATTCGTGAGAGCCATAACCCGGACGATTAAGCCACATCAGAAGTTGCTGCACACCCATAATACAGTCCAATGAGAGGAACATCGCTCCGTGTGCTCGGCCATAGTGACCCGGACGATTAAGCCATATCCGACGGACGTCTTAGTTTCCGGCTGCTTTCGGGAAGGACGTCCGGCCACATTCCTGGTATAGCAGCTACCAACAACGGGAGGAGGTATCTACGCTCAGCAAGATGCTTGGAGGTGAGAAAACCGGCATGTACTCGATGTTTTGTGAGTACTGATTAGTCCACGTGTCTCTGTATATACCGCAACGTGCTGTAACATTGTTCATGTTTTACGTGTGTTATGTGGCCTTCAGCCAACCGGGGTACGTCAGAGTCGGCGCGCGAGGGTAGCCTCTGCCGTCGTAACGTGGTGACGTCACACGCGGTCGGCCTTGAATCCGCGTCGGCCGCCACTGTCGAGCGGCCGCAGGAACTGCCGCCCGGCGGCGCGTAGCCGCCGGCTCTGCAAGGGAACCGACTGGGTCTGCCTCTGCGCGTAGCGGTGACATCGCGCGCGGCGGTAGCCGCTGGCCGGCGCGCGGCCGGGGAGACGACAGAGCGCGCCGTGCGATCTGGACGTACGGGTGTGCCGCTGTTGTAAAACTTCTTTGTAGTGCCGACAGAGACGGCTAAAATACTGTCGGCACTTGTCACCTTTCGGCTTTCATTTAACTTCGACTCAAATATAACGCCAAAGTACAGCAATATTTTGAACGGGAGTTGTCGCCACAACGAGCTACCCTAGACTACTTCACGAGCCAACGAGAACTACACCACAGTGCTAAGTGTTCGGCACGACACACTTCCAGTGCATGCCGGAAAGCTGACCCAAGATCCGCAACGAAGTACCCCTTTCGGGACCTGTAAATAATTTTCCGGTCCGGATTCGGTTCGATCGAGTCTCAGTGTGATTTTTCGGGGGTGGGGTTATATTTTCTTAAAACCTCTTCCCGATATTTTTCGAATCAATTGCGATTCTTCAGGCTTCCGAGGCGATTTTTTTTTCGGTGTACCGACACGTTTCTTTTCCGGGAACGACGGGTTTTGGGGTCCTTGATGCGATTTTTGAGGGTGCAGAGTGACATTCCTGGAAATAATTTGATTTTTAGGAGCCAGCTTCGATTTTTTGGACTCCGGCACGCCTTTTTGGCCACCAGTGTGATTTTTGAAGGGCTGCGAAGCGACGTTTTTGGTTCACAATGCGATTTTGGGGATCCGGCGTCGTTTATTTGGATCCCTATTGCGAGTTTTAGCAGCTTCGACATGTTTTAGGGGTCCCAACACGTTTTAGGGGCTTTTGGCGCGATTGTCGGTGGGCCCAGCGTGATTTTCATGGCCCCGGCCCGACTCTTTTGGCCCTCAGCTCGATTTTCGGGTCGCCTACCCGACCTTTTGAGGCCACCAGCTCGACTTTCAGGGGCCCGGCGCGACTGTCAGGGGTCCCGGCGCGACTTTCAGGGCCCGGGTGCGACTTTTTGGGGGCCTTAGCGGTATTTTAGGGGCTCGATCCCACTTTTTGGATCCCTAGTGTCATCTTAGGGCCCGGAAGCGATTTTTTAAGCCCCAATGTGATTTCCAACGGTTTTGGTGCGGTTTTGGGGTACCATCGGTATCACTTTATGGGCTCCGGCACGAATTTTGGGCCCTCAATGGGGGCCTCGGTGCGATTTTTAGGTGCCCTGGAGGGATTTTTATAGGGCCTGGCGTAATGTTTCTGAACCCCGGCGCGAGTTTTGGGGGCCCCATAACCTCTCAGGGCACAATATGCTGCTTTGGCACAATATGCGTCGAAGCGGTAAATACACACGGACACACAGACAAGCAAACGCTTCGCCGACAACTCTGGAAAACCGCCCGCCATGCATTCAATCTCCGCTAGAGATATCTCGTGACATCGTCACTCGAAATTCTACCTTGAAACACTGAAACACTGAAATACATCAATATTTGATATTAGAGCAATGTAATTTTCATAGATATTGCGAAACACACATCAAGTACAAACATCGAACTGGACGCTCCTTACAGGATGCACCTGGACTGGAAGTCATGAGCATCGACGCAAATTTCCGGAGCATTACGGAGCTGGAGTGTAGTGAAAGTCCGGGGGTAAAGGGAAGGAGACGACCTCCGCTGGAAAACACTCAACGTGAACTTCGTCGTCGGTGTTTTGCCTCTCATTTGCTGCAACAGCTTCGTGAGATCAACAGTGACTCCATCCATAGCCTGACCGTAAATAGCAGAAATCCCCCTCCCCAAAACAATCCGACTGAACATCACACAGTACAGTACAGTGAGTGGCTGGAATGTACTCCGCTTTGCCCAGCCAGTCAGCAGCTGGGGCTGCTCGTGTGCTTCCTCTAGTGGCGAACTGCACAGCAGTAAAGCCAACTGACGCGTGCCTGAACTCCACGAACAAAAACAGCTGATCGTATGGCATTAGCTGGTCTCCGCCAATCAGGTAATCATTATGACGGGCTTAGCATACAATAACCGGGACGTAACAACCGCTTACGTTATGTATGGATAGTTGGAAAAAATAACCGCACGATTAATTTTGAGCTTCAGGCTTCTTTAGCTCTGGAGAAGCCACACTGAATGCTTTTGGGGAAAATATGCCTTGTTGGTGTCGGCAGTTATTGGTCTCGAGCTATTCATCATGGAACTGGTGCTACCGTTGACCTCGTTAACATAATGGTGTGTCTGAACGTCAGACTTCACCACCTTGAGTAACTTCTAAGCGGCAAAGGTTTGACATAAGGTTACTCTTCTAAACGGGGCGACAAGTTAGCATCCTCCCCGAATGAAATTGAAACTGTAATCAGCTGCATATCGGAAATATTGTGGCACAATTATCTTCAGGTCCACTATGTCAGGATGATCGAAACCGTTTTCGCAAAGTTCGCAACCTGATTCGCCACCCGCCGTTTGTGAACGACCACTATTCAATCCTCAGTTTTCACAATTGAAGCGATTTTAATTCAAGGTACGGTCTTTTGGAATCCTTTCTCTGGGTAATTCTGGCCATTTATAAGAGTAACATATCCTTCTGCTGTCACAGCCACGATTTTCTCGGTTTCCCCCGTACGATGGTTTCCCCATTGACTGCCTCTCGGTGTTTGCAAGTATGATTGCCCTTGCTGAAACTAGTTCTGCGTACAAAATTATTCCGGTGGCGAAATCTGAACGAATCTGGTGTTTGTCCGATGCACTGAAATCCGAACGAATCGGGTGTTTGTTGGGTACATTGAAATCGTCACGACATAACATGCCCTCAGTCCGGCGATGAAATATAAGGCAGGAAGGTATAACCGAGATGCCACCGCTTGCCCAGCTGCCTAATGTCCTAAAAAAGAAACCGTCACGCTAGACTGTGCCTGATATGAGACCAGCTCCTCAAGAGTTATTTCAAGAGTTAAGCCCAATTCGTGATCATCCTTGCAACATGAGTGATACATCTGGAAACCAGGCGTAATATACAGTTTGACTGAAATTTTCAACATAATAGGTCGCTGCACCTTGGCGACCATCTACAAATACTACTCGCCACATCCGGGGGAATTCTATCATTGTTCTTAATGTGCTGCTTAGGCTCGCCGCCCCCCCCCCCCACACAAAAAAACGTCATCAGCCAGCAGCGGACACCTCCCGGAACCATCACCAGCCAGCAGCGGACATCTCCCGGAACCGTCACCGGCCAACAGTGGACACCTCCCGGAACCGTCACCAGCCAGCAGCGGACATCTCCCGGAACCGTCACCGGCCAACAGTGGACACCTCCCGGAACCGTCACCAGCCAGCAGCGGACATCTCCCGGAACCGTCACCGGCCAACAGTGGACACCTCCCGGAACCGTCACCAGCCAACAGCGGACATCTCCCGGAACCGTCACCAGCCAACAGCGGACACCTCCCGGAACCGTCACCGGCCAACAGTGGACACCTCCCGGAACTGTCACCAGCCAACAGCGGACACCTCCCGGAACCGTCACCAGCCAACAGCGGACACCTCCCGGAACCGTCACCAGCCAACAGCGGACATCTCCCGGAACCGTCACCAGCCAGCAGCGGACACCTCCCGGAACCGTTACCGGCCAACAGCGGACACCTCCCGGAACCGTCACCGGCCAACAGCGGACACCTTCCGGAACCGTTGGACAGCACATGCATCCTCGCCGGTACGCGCAGATTCGCCGCTGGCGGACCCGCTGGCACCCACTCCCTCGTCGACGATCACAGCCTCCATGGCGCCTGCATCCCCACTGGCGCTCGTCTCGCTGGCGCCCGCAGCCTCACCGAGGTGCGCACTGTCGTCGGCGACTACATCCCCACTGGCGCTCGTCTCGTCGGAACCCGCAGCCTCGCCGGCTATCACTTCGCCAACGCCCGCAGCCTCACCGGCTATCACTTCACCAACGCCCGCAGCCTCACCGGCTATCACTTCGCCAACGCCCGCAGCTTCGCCAGCTATCGCTTCGTCGACGCCCGCAGCCTCACCGGCTATCACTTCGCTGGCGCTTGCAGCATCACCGGGGCGCGCACTACCGCTGGCACTTGCAGCCTGGTATATGGCAGAGGACCTAGCAACAGATGCAATGTTGTCTATCGTTGCTGCTTCGACGGCACCGACTGCTTGGAAAACCATTTTAATATCACTTGGCTGCATTGTGGACTCGGGTGAACATACAGTGCGGCCGTGGGCAGCACAGCATCCCGCGCAATTAGTTTAGATACATTTACTCCGAACGTTGCTGTTTGATACTGGCGGTCAATGGGGTTCCGACCTGCAGCTGCATAGTAATGGCATACGAGAAGTGTCAGCGCTTTACAAGCAAGTCGTGGTACGTAGCACACAGTCAGCACAATGTGGCAATAGATTAAACAATTCTCAATTGCACCAACTAACCCCCAAAATCCGTTTTGAGAACGGGTGGTATGTCGAAAGTTACTCTTGACACCCAGTGCAGCAGTGAGAATGAAAGCACAAAAAGTGGAGTTGTCAGAAACCGTACACATTTTTGTGCTGTTCGAAAACGATCTGTCTGCAGGCCAGATCCTTTTAAACGCGGCATCGCGACGCTACAGACCAATATAAATATCCTTAGCTGTCCGATGCGGCGTGATCAGCCAGCGATGACCAACACGGCGCTGAACGTCCACGGGTGATTAAAACCAGGGCGATTAAAACACTTGACAGTCCGAGCCAGTACCGGTTCCGGTCCGAACCGCTTCGGGCTTAGAAACGAACCTGGCGCTTCAACGGCCAAAACAAAAACAAACTCGATGCGGAACTCGAGTCATAGTGCTGCAATTAATGGCGATATATCGTTTCATGTTCCATCTAAAATCACATTCAAAAAGTAAACTTCATTCTTCATAAGTAAACAATTGCTTCAATAGGCAGGAACATCATGCAGCACTTCCCAGTTGCAGAAAGAAACTGATACGATTCGCAGTTCGAACCGCCGGTCACGAAATAGTGTAATCATCCACAATGGCCGAACCACGTGAGTTCAGACAAATTTTGTCTATATACTCGGCTCCATGACGAAGGCCCTGACCAAACACCTTGTCTAATTATAGCCTAATAGTTGTACTGAATGCACCCCCCCCCCCCCCCCCCCCCCGCTCCAGGGCTGCAAATCCCTCACGAAGCTAGGGGACGTAGTCCAAGCCCGTATTTTCAAGACATATTTTCAGATTGGATGGGGACGATGACAAATTAATATTAGCAGGGTATCAAACCAGGGGGCACAGACCCCCCCCCCACTGGATCCACCCGGGATCTCCAGCCATGTCCCGCTCCACGGTTTGTTCAGCCAATGTCACCACTCGAGTAAAAAATCGTCACATCCGAAGAAATGGCGCTTCAACAAGTCTCTCCCCCTCCCGACCAAAATTGCTGGATCCACCCATGCCAACGGCATGCTTTAAAAAATCACCAAGATGGTCCGGGATCTGAAAGCGAGCCAGTGTCGGTCCCAGAAGGGCGCCAAATCAGCCGGAAGGAAACCAACTTTGACCAAGCTTTCCTCAAAATGACACTTTCGGCCGAAAAGTTCGACAGGGTGCACTCGAGCGACTGACTGGTACTACGTTCGTCAGGGTTAGTAACGACTCACATAAGCGTTGCCAGCGGCTAAGAGGTGGGGGCTCAAACCTGCAGGGCCCGCTCCACCAAGGGGCGCATTTAGAAATTTTCCAAGGTGGCATAGCCGGAAAGAGTGAGAGTACCGGATAGGAAGGGCGCCGCCTTCCATCAGATCCGAGGCCTCGCTGGTTGAAATAAAAATATGGGTATGCAGGTGGTCTTGGGACTACCAGAAATACGATTTCTTGAAACATATAGGCCGATTAATTTCGGAGGGTGAACTCGAAGGTACCGCAGAGGGGCGTCGCAGGTCATTCAGAGGGCGCAGTTGGCCTGTCAGAGGGCTGTCGGCTGATGCGAAGGGCGCAACCACCTCCACTGGCGGATCTAGCCCATCGGTTTGGGGGGGGGGGGCCAACTTTCGGTTTTCGGCGTCAGCCCCCCCCCCCCCTCCCCTCCCCCAGTGGCATGCCTAGGAATTGCATCAGGGGAGGTGTTGAACGGGTTTTGAGGATGCCATTTTCCCACTATTTTTGGTTAAAAGCACCGGATTTCTACCACTATTTGGCAAAGGGGCCCATTTTAAAAATAATAATTAAAATTAAAATAAAATAAAAAGTAAATAATAATTCACAAAATAATTTCCTGTGTGGGGGCCCTAGCCTACCTCCACCGTTTCTATGTTACCGGAGTTTTGGTTCTTGTTTACCAAAACGTTCACGTTCACGTTCAACGTCTTGTACCACGTCAACGTTCGTGCACGTGGACACTGGCGGATCCGATTTTGTCAACTCTTGCTTTAAGCAGAACTTGATCAGCATGGAACCCTCGATGTGTGTCAGAATCTACTATGCTACTATACTAGCTTCCAAACAATTATATATATTTTTTTTTAAATCCTTTAAAATTGGAGATTCTTTCATCCAGACGCTATTTTTTAGCCTCGGCAAAGGTTACTGCATTTTAATTTAGTTGACTTCTGTTGGTTTCGGGGGTCAAAAGACACTATGCCCCCCCTTTAAGCGCTTCGGGGGGGGCATGACCGGAATGGCCCCTCCCTGGATCCGCCAGTGCATGAGGGTATGTGTAAAACTTGTCTCGTAGATACCTTAAACTGCAATAATACCCTTAAACTTTGATAGCCCGGTCCTACCACCAGAATCTCCCCTACATGCAAACCCACTAGTTATCTCTTATTCAGGATATAAATACATACCTCCTCTTGCTATTCTTCTTTAAAAAATCAGTCAATGTAGCCTGTCTCTTCATCTTAGCAACCCCAACACCTCTATGGCTATAAGGCCTTGCCCCAACACCAACATACGAAACATGCTGCTCAACTGGGCTCAACTGGGCTCAACTGGTCACTCGCACAAACATCCTGTTCAAATCCCGCTTTCGAAATCTGGCTCACTGGGTCCGCTTGCCCGTTACTGGCTAAACAAACTTCATGAACCTATCTGACGAAGGAATAATGAAACTGCTGATTTCGTCATCTCTTGCTGTAAGCAGAACTTCAACAGCATAGAACCCTCGATGTGTCAGAATCTACTATGCTAACATATTGTGCTTTCAAACAATTATAACAAAATACCTTTAAAATTGGAGATTATTTCACCCGGAACGCTACTTTTTAACATCAGCAAAGGTTACTGCATTTTAATTTAGTTTACTTTTGTTGGTTTGGGGGGGGGGGGGGGCAAAAGACACTATGCCCCCGCCCCTTTGAAGCGCTTGGGGGGGGCATGGCCGGAATTCCCCCCCCCCTGGATCCGCCAGTGACCACCTCCAAGAGGGAGGGCATCATCCAATGCCTCTCCTAATTATGGCACTGGCTATGGAATACCACTGTGGGGACATGATGTGGGGACATGATCCCTGCAGCTGATGTGATCGCCCCGGCTCCCATTGGCGTACAGCTACTGGGATAGACTGTCGGTGGCTGAGGTGGCGGGCAAGGAGGCCCACCTCACTCCGGGATACTGTCAACGTTTTCAATTTGAAGTCATTGATAGACGGAACTGGTGGAGAAATTGGAGACGGCGTCACTGTCTGGTCTAGGGCCCCGGTCAGAGTGATGTTCTGCAACACTTCTCTCTACTGAAGGTATGCATCTGCCACAAACTGGGGTTTGGGAGGTTGTTTATCCCTTGGGTAACACCTAACTATGATGTAGTGAGATTTAACCATGACGTGGTGAAATAGTCAAACCATGACCTTGTCATGATGCAGCGAGTCACCATGACATTGTCATGATGCAGCGAGTCCAGCATGTTGCTGCGAGTGCTGCACTATATGGCTGGTGCAAGGGTGTAGGATCGCAAGATCAGTTAGGGGGCTCAGCCCTGGGTCGATCAACCTAGGGTACCCCCAAATACCAATTTCTCCCCGGATGTGGACCTCTTTATTTTGTCATCTGGAAAAAAAAGTTCATTTAATAAATATTATTTTCATTTTTCAGTTTTCCATCAGGAAAAAGGAGCTAGGAACAAAATAATCAGGAAACAGTTAATCCAAAAACTACTTCCGAATATGGAGAATCCACTCAGTGCTGAAACGACTTCCTCCCCTTTCGCTTCGCATTGTGCCTAATTTCATTATTATTTTATGGTATTTATATGTGTTACTTCGAATTTCCGTCGATCACAATAGATTAAAAACGGTTCGCAAGGGAACAACATTTAACCATCATATCAAACTCCACATTCCGATTAATGCGAAGTCAAATATTAAATCATTAAAACGGTGTAGCTAAGGTAAAGAAGGGCGAACCCGTAGTCAATCATTGGATAATTAAGCACCAGGATGAAATGGGATAATAAATGTATGTTCTGGGAACTTCAGGCTTCATGCGTGTGCTTCGTGGTAACATGAAATGTCACGGGCTACATCTTTGGCTATGCCAATTCCCGTTTCCATCATACAACCAACAGTACTGGAGGACACAGGTCCGAGACATCAAGAGGTGTTAATTGCTCGGCTAATAACGCAACCATTGGGGAAATGCCGGCCGAAGCTGATTGGCTCGCTATCCTGGACTTCATTTACTTATGTGAAGCAAAAATATTATGGAAGTGCCCAAGGAAATAAAAAACGTTTTAACACATACAATTTGAATCGAATGGTTATTTATCCAACTATCCATAATTGACTTCAGCGGTCGTCACATCCCAGTTGCATTCTAAGCCCATCATAATGATCATCTGATTGGCGAAAACCCGCTCATTCCATTGATCATCTATTGTTTTTGGTCGTATACTTCAGGTATGCTTCAGTTGGCTTTGCTGCTGTGTAATTTTTCCACCGAGGGAAAACGTAATACAGACTATGCCCATAACTGCTCCGGAAGAAGGCCTGCTCTGGCCCAGCAACCAGATGGGCATAGATACACCCGAGGCTTTAAACAGTGTTGCGTGGTATGTACATACCTCTTCACCCTGATATTGGACTGCGAGGACGGGACGAAGTCAAGCAGATGAAGTGGGGTGTCATTACGCTGTGCAAAGATGAGACCGAGGACGAGCACGTGCAGTTCAAAGGGACAGGGTCGAAAACACGAGATGGGGACACGGGTATATTGAATACAAATTTTAAGTGCAACACCCTACTGGAAGATGAGCAGCGAGAGTGTAGAATAACATTTCCCCCACTCTTGTTCTGCATCTTAGAGTAGGTCACCTGACACGTAATCCTGTTCTGACTGTATATGACTCATACTCATAAGATATGTATGAGATAATCCCTTCTCCAATACAACCTTAGTAAGACATTTTTCGTACCATCCTTTGCTTAACTTCAATGGATGGAATGCATAATCTACGTATCACTGTACTGATCAGGGCTAGAAAGAAGAAAGTCACAGAATAGACAAATAGCATGCAGGAATGAATGGGATATCGCGAAATGCAATCAAATACGTAGCATAATAAAAACGCCTTATTACAAGATGCAGAACGGGAGTGCAAAATAACATTTTTTTATATGCTCGTATTCTGCATCTCTGAATAAGCTATTTATCGTGCAATGGTGTTTTGACGGTATGAGAAATGCAAAATCTGGACTTATATATGAAATATATCGCTGTTCTTATATTACATGATATATTATATTAAAATATGCAACAGTCATGCAGAATGGAATAATATGATACAATGTAAAGATACGCTGTATGAAATACTCGTTTTCAATTGGTTTACCTATGCATTTGGTGCGCAGGATCTGTATGAACCACAACTAAGTTCAGGATTTATGAACATCACTGCATTCGTCTGGGGTACAATAAGCAGGCGAATATGTAAGAAATATTTGTGCATATCTTGAGACTGTGTACATTTTTTTAAATGGAATAACACATTTAGTTTTTTCGGCAACTATTTTCCGATGCCTGACTACTCACTTGAAAACAATTCTCCATACATTCTGTTTTTAGAGTTTTCGTGTCGAAGCGCGCCGTGAGACATCCAGACATTTAAGGCCCTGCCACTTTTTTTCTTCGAGACTGGGTGCGCTTTGTAGGGCCCATGCATTGTTAGCCTCTCATTGTGTTCTTAGTGCCCTGCTGTGCTTATTCAAAATCGTAGATGGGATTTCGAGTGACTATGTCACGAGAAATCTCTATCGGAGATTTAATACATGGCGGTCGGTTTTCTAAAGTTGTCGAGAAATGTTTGTCTGCGTGTGTGTGTATGTGCCGCTTCGACGCATGCTGTGCCAAAACGGCCGGGCGGATTTCGCTCAAATTTTCACACGTGATGCGCCGGTACGGGGGACAGACTATGGCGGTGGTTTCGGGTTGCGCGTTTCACGTGGGCACGTGCCACGTGCCTTCAACTGGGGTCATGTCGAGATCAGTTAGCCAGGGCCACAGCATATACCACAGGTCGGCGGTCGGCGGTCGCGTGCGCCGTACTGTGCGACCGCTAGGCGCGTGCATCTGTTTTGAGTTGGGCACCTCCAAGCCGAGAGCGCCCCACACTAGAGCTATGAAATTTGGTGGACTGATAGCTCGTCACATGGGCTATCAGGCAATGTACGATTTTATGGATGGGCGAAGCGTAGCGCGTGCCATGCGCTCATATTCGAGCAATACCTCCACTCCTGTTTAGCATGGGGCTGCGACTTATCCCGACGAAAAACGCGACCGCCTTCATATTGGCGTCCGCCTCGGCTCACATCGCAGGAAATGAGGGATGTGTCACACTACGTGAAAGCCCACAGTGCTGGCTACCCATTGGGCGCAATTTCGGTGCGATCGAGTCAATGTGCTGCACGTGAGCGACACCGATGTGATGGGAGAACGGGTTGCGCCGAATACCGGCTTAGGTTTGGTTAGGTTTAGTTAGGTTAGTTTAGGTTAGGCTAGGTTAGGCTAAGCTAGGCTAGGCTAGGCGAGGTTAGGTTAGTGTAGATTTGCCAATTTTGGGTGAACTCAGTTCAAACCCGATGGAGAGCGTAATGGTTTGAATCGATTTTGAACACACCAACATGGTAGTGGGGTTGGTGTACATCTAGTTTAGGGCACATTTGTGGGACCCAAACACGATTTTAGAGGCTCCGGTATAATTCATCGGGACCTCTGTGCGACTTTTCTGACTCAGGTGAGTGTTTCCGAGTGGATCCGACGCCAGTTGTTTTGGGCCCCATGCGTTTTTTGGTGACTTCTAAAAAAATTTAAGTCCGAGTCCCTGCCTTATTTTTGGGGTCCTCGTCGCCATATTTTTGTGTCCCGCCCCGATTTTTCGAGTTCCGATACGTTTTTTTCGGGGCCGGGCGCGACTTTTTAAGGCATCTGGTGATATGTTTGTGGCTCTGGATCGATTTTCCTGCCTCGGACATTTATTTTTCGGAATCGTCCTCATTTTTGGGCGCTTCGTCTTGACGTTTGGCGGGTTCTGATGAGATTTTTGAGGCCATGCCGTGTTTTTTTTTTGGGGGGGCATCGACGCCAATTTGTGGGATCCCCGAGTATAATTTTTGATGCCCCGACCAGATTTTTTAGGACTACCGACGGGGATTTTGGGTCCCAGGCGCGATATTTCGCGGGCTCGGCTCGAGCTCGCTGGGAGCGTTGGACTTCGCTGGGCCCCAGCCCAATTTTCGCGGGCCCCGGCGCAAACTTTCGGGCCCGGCGAATGTTTTTTTTGTGCCCGTTGCACTTGCTTAAAGCCCCGATGCGAATTTATGGGGCCCCAGGGCGATTTTTGTCGACCCCGGCGCGATTATTGAGTGCCCACCCTGTCAGGAGTGAGGCAGTATTTTCCTCTTTGGTAAACCACTGCGGTTGCTCAACGGTTTTTTTTCCAGCGAATGGCCACTTCAGAGTAGAAAAACCCTTTGGAGACCTTTCTTGCGTAACCTGTTCTGAATATTCCGGTGATCGGGTCGATTCGATGGAGTCCGTTTGTTATTTTTTAGTGTCGATTCGTCGGTGTCGAGCGTGATTTTCAAGGACACCTGTCCAACGTTTTGAGCGCGTTTTCCAGGGGTCCCGGCCTGATATTGTGTGCCCCCAGCGTGATTTTCAGGAGCCCGGTCCGTCTTTTTGGGGCCATCGTGATTTTCAAGGACACCGGCACGACTTTTTTGGTCACCAGCGTGATTTTCAGGGCGAACTTCAGGGTGATTTTCAGGGCGATTTCAGGTGCGAACTTTTGAGGCCTCCTGCTTGATTTTCAGGGGCCTCGATCCGACTTTTGGAAACCCCAGCGCGATTTTCAGGGACCTGGCCCGTCTTTTGGGCCCAACGTCATTCTCAGGGGTTCCGGCAAGACTTCTTTGGCCCCAGCGTGATTCCGGCCTGACCTTTTGAAGCCCCAGCGTGATTTTTTTTTTTTGGGGGGGGGGGGCGACTTTTTTAGTCCTGCCGCGAATTTTTGGGGTCCCAACGGTATTTTCAGGGGCCCGGTATCACTTTTTGGGGCCTCCAATGTGATTTTCAGTGGTCTTGGGGCGATTTTGGGGGTCCCAGCGTCATTTCCATGGGCTCCTGCGCGACGTTTTGGGGCCCTCAATGTGATTTTATGCGGCCCGGTGCGATTTCTGGTGCCCTCAGCGTCATTCTATGGGCCCCTTCGCGACTTTTTGGCCTCCAATGTGATTTTTAGGGGCTACGGAGCGATATTTTGGGGGCCCCAGTGGGATTTTTAGGGAGCCTGGCGCAATTTTCCGAACCCCAGCGCGATTCTTAGGGCCCCCAACCTCTCAGGGGGAGCAACTGTCCCTAATGCCCCCATCTTCGGTACGCTACTGGTGTATCTCCACATTTACTACCACAAAACCATCGTCCAGTATTTTATCTTCTCCTGCTACAAGCAACGTTTAACGTGATTACAGCATTGCTATATGGTGATTGTGAAATCGGGCCCAGCACATACGACATAGGCACTGTTCGTAGGTGCTCATCGGCAGTGATAAGGAGTGAACCTTGCCAATTTTGGAGGAACATTTTGCCCCCAAAGATATAATTTTTAACAATGGTAAATATGAACACCAGACCTTGAAAATGAAGTGGCTGAAATCCCTTTTTTGGGGGGTGTCTTACCTTCATCTTGCCCAAACACACCGCGTCCCTGGTTTGTTCCCCCTTCCCCATTTCAAAACCGTGGCTACACCCATGAGTCGCCGTCGGCTACACAATTCGACGGGAGTGCAGATGGTCCGTCCCAGTAAGGTACCGTATTCCGATCGGAGGCGATGGTACATACCACCATTGTCACCTCCCCCTTGAGCTGACATCGGGGACCCTGACGCCGGCGTCACACCGACACTTGCGGCAGTGACTCCTATGTGGTACTGACACCGTAGGAGACAGTGACAACACCGGGGCTGATAACGGGGCTGATAACGGCAGCTCCGGATGGGCGGGACCGGGCTCTCCGTCACGTTGCAACGGTCGGGGAGTATCAGTCCTCGGGAATACGCTTTCTGTACGGCGCTCATGGGCGCATACTACAATGCAAAAATATTGAGGATATTCCTCCACGCATACCCCCTCTCTCCTCCTCACGCCCGCCCAAAGGCGGAACACATAGACAGAGCAGAGCACATAACCGGGGAGGTAATAGCCGCACCGATATTACATCATTGACAATGGTGATACTAAGGCACGGCAGTATCAGGATTCTGTGGTGCATCCGATGGATGACCACGGGACCTCGATCCCTCCCGAAATGCGGACCTTCCTAACAGGAATACCAGGTTCCGCTGCGCCTGGTATGGGAAAAGCGGGAAAAATCGCGTGCATTCCCTCCGCAACCCTTTTAATGTTTGGAGTGTTTCAATTATTTTTAATTCACCGATTGTCAGTTGTCGGTACATGTCTTCACTCCTTCCCAACGTATTTCCATTTGCATTCGATACCAATTCGAAATATTTTTGGGTGTGCACCCACCAAGATTCGTGCATTCTTGACAACTTGGAAAATGTTGGAATGGCATGACTGCCTACAGAATACATGACAAATGCAAAGGATTACAATAAGAGAAACAAGCTGACATTACTGATATAATAATCGACGTGATGAATGTCTACTTGAAAATCATCATGATACCGGTGACATATATTACAACGAATAAATCTCAGTAATTGACCAGAACAGCATGACATAAACCCTGCCATTTTCGGTAGACGTCAGCATACAAAGGGAGGCGCCGGCCATCAAACCGGGGAGCAAGTTAGACGCCTACTCATTTGAGTGAATGCTCTCGTTGCAAGCGTGGTTGCACCAGATCTGGAGGAGAAAGAGTTCACCACGAACCCCGCTGGTTTTGTAGAAAAAAACAAAATGCTTTTCTTAATGCCTGAGCCTTACATTTAAGTACCTCCACAATGTATGAGGAAACGTCTCATTCGTTTGAGGACTTGAAGGCTCGAGCGAAGGCCAGCATTGCTGGTTCCGCTGGTGCCGCCACTGAGACGTCAACAGTAGCCCGTTTCACAACGGCTAATTGGCACCGGGATGTGATGTGGGTGACTTCGTCTGGTAGGTATGAATGGAATATAATTGGAATATCTGTCTTTGATCTATATATTTAAAATGTTTCGTAGGTTCTACTTATATGTCGCGTGATTCCCATACAACTGCTGTGGTTCGCAAGTGCACTGGATTCCTTCTGGCCCTGACCATCTGCGCCACCATCTGCGCACCAGTACCCTCTTTACTGTAGTCAACAGTCTAGTTATATCCAATATCTGCCACTGCATATCTGTTTACGGGAACGGGTCGGCAGCAAAAACGCACAGACTAGACAAGATCATTAACTTCGCCACTAGAATCGTGTCAGGTCTACGGAAATTTGATCATATTTCTGATGCCAGTAACGTGTTGGGTCTCCTCACCGCAGCTGATCTGCATCTTTTTCACAGCCTTACTCTGCTCCACAAGATCATTCTGACGGGTGAGCCAACGCACATTGCCGGTCAAATCATTGCAAACTCCACCCTGCGAAACCGTCATACACGTGCAGACGACCATCTGCACCTGCCAGCCATACACAGAGAGGCGGGACACTGGAGATTTCTCGACTCGTCTGTCTTTCACTATAACAAACTTCCTACTGAAACAAAAACGTCGGAGCTGTCAAACTTCAAGAAACATGCACTGGCTTATCTCCACGAACAACACAAGTCTCACAAAAGACTTAACAGTAGATGTGTGTACACTACGAACTTACCTTTGGGCCATCGCTTTCCTACTACTTCTATAAACTACTCGTTTACAGCTTGTGTAGCAGCAAGTACGGTGTTGGTAGTGCAGATAGTGATATGGGTATTGCATTATGTTGGTGTATGAATGTTTGTTGCGCATCTGCTCCCACTATTGACCCGAAATATATCTCTTCTTTGTAAATATATGTGAGTTATACCCAGGCTGTCATTAATAGGCACTGTACGTGGAGGGCATGTATCGTGAAATAAATAAATAAATAAAGAAATAAACAAGCAATACATTCAATATAAAACTCGAGCAATATATCAAAATATTGGTAGACTTTCATTTTGAAGCACGTGACTCGCAGAAACAACTAGCCAATCTGGCCACATCTAGCACCATGGCACATGCATTGAGAGTTGCCGGATGTAAAAGCAATTTCCCGTTGCATTGTTAAGAAATACATAAGATAAGGAAAGAAATTGTGGTAGGCATACACGCATAATCTGCGGACGAATACTTTTGCCGTTCAAGTTTTACTTTAAGGATGTGTAGTACCATTATTTTCAATAAATATGGAAGTTCATCACTTCCAGATGGTGTGATTCCGCCTTGACGCTCACGAATATGTCCAATCCTCACCACTCTACAAGCGGCGTGTTTGCAGTTCCAATGTTGTACACTGTACAGTACCATACGTGGCTCCGCCATGAATATTGTTCGAGTTACATTAGTAGCTGAATAAGATCGAATGAGTTTGAAATTCACTCGAGTCGGAAGATTTTCTTTATGCGGGGGAGATCCTTTTAAGTCGGTTTTATCCAGGTAACACCACAATACAGATGCCAAATGTCCGCATTTAAAGGGGCGACGCGTCCTAGCGCCTCGTACGTTCCGGCTCCCACGCTGTAATTACGTGCCTCCCCCTCCTGTCAGAAAGCTGTTAATGCAACTCACTCCTTGCATATTGGCTATTACGGCGGGTTAGATCGTCTGTGTATACGCAGGCGCCGCGATGTAGTTCGGATATGAGGCGAGGGATTAAGTTTTTGATATATTTGTTAGATGCAACGCTAGAGTGCATGGCGGCATCGTTTGCCCAGGTTTATATCAGGCGCCCGTGGATGGGGAGACCGGAAACGGTCACATGTCGCCATGTCAAACACCAAGCAAAACCACACCGGTCGTGTGGTGTCACCGGGCCAGGCGGCAGCTGTCTGACCAAGCACAAGTTGCGGAACAAAAAGGCACGAGTTTGCAAACCCAAATGATATTCAAAATTATTGGAAACTTAACGCCTATGGTGCGGTATGGTACAGTAATGTGTTTTCCAGTGTTCCACCATAGGGTGCACTTCAGGTATATTGTAGGTATCCAGTGGAAGCAAGTATCCATTGCATTGCATAGCAATAACAGAAGCCAATAGGAACATGCCTGTCAAATGGTGACGATCATACTCAATATTTGTGGTCAATATAAAATCATTGCATACAATAAGTCAATAAGCTCCCTTCAGTTTATAATGTTCTAAAATCCATTTCTAAATCTGCATTCAGAAATGGCAGCAAAAAAACATTATTTTTCAGAGACACTGTTTGCAGTTAAAAAATGCAGTTTTTTCAATACCAGTTGAATCTCGTGAATATCACAAAGCATGGGCGCCGCTACCGCTGGGGTTCCTCGTGTCCGGATCACACTTTTTTGGCTGGTTCCGACTCCACTTGAAGACTGGTAAGCTTCGGGAAAATACGGCATCTTCCCCAAGATTAGAATCATTGAGGTCTGATTAATTCCGGAGATATATCAAAATATGTTCCGATAAAATCAGTTTTGCACCCAATGGTTAATTTCCCATAGGGTTTAGCATGGGACCGTGCGGGACGGGAAATCGCGACCCCTTCGTTTTTTTTAATGGACACAAACGTATGCAATGCCAAAAACGTCGACAACTCACGCCGTTTCCCGGAGCATTGAAAGATGTGACCTCCAGAGGTCAACGAGTTCCAGTTCGATATTCGACTTTGACCTATATGTGAGGATGGAGCAGGTGACTGTCATTAGCTGGCATGCTCAAGTCGTAATGGAAGAAAGCAAATTAATAACGCTTCAAATCGAAAGCGAAATTTCAACGGTCAAGGAGCCATGTGACCTTGTCAGGTCAGAGGTCATGTCAGGTCAAACCGTTCACATGATGGAATGTGTATAAAAGACACATAGTTGTAACGCCAATAACGTGGGCAGTCCAACGGTGGCATTAGAATCATTGACGTCCGATGAATTCCGGAGATATATCAAAATATGTTCCGATAAAATCAGTTTTGGACCCAATGGTTAATTTCCCATAGGGTTTAGCATGGGACCGTGCGGGACGGGAAATCGCGACCCCTTCGATTTTTTTTTATCGTCACAAACGTATGCAATGCCAAAACACGTCGACAACTCACGCCGTTTCCCGGGGCATCGAAAGATGTGACCTCCAGAGGTCAACGAGTTCCAGTTCGATATTCGACTTTGACCTATATGTGAGGATGGAGCATGTAAATGTCATTAGTTGGCATGCTCAAGTCGTAATGGAAGAAAGCAAAATAATAACGCTTCAAATCTAAAGCGAAATATATATACATATATATATATATATATATATATATATATATATATATATATATATATATATATATATATATATATATATATATATATATATATATATATATATATATATATATATATATATATATATATATATATATATATATATATATATATATATATATATATATATATATATATATATATGTATATATATATATATATATATATATATATATATATATATATCTACATATATATATGTATATATATATAGATATATATATATATATATATATATATATATATATATATATATATATATATATATATATATATATATATATATATATACATATATATAGGAGATGAGGAGATGAGATATGGTAACATGCACTACGAATACGAAGCTTATCAATGGCCCATACTTTCCAACACTGCAGCAAACACGGGCAGCCAGAGGCAACACTGGCGTCTATCTGCATAGGCTTACATTACTGCACCGACCACCCGACTGTCTATCTAGGTGTCGCCTAATGCTCCATTTGCTGGGCCAATAAAGGAATGTTTACATGGCAACAGTTCGCGTGATAGCTGCTTCGATTGCAGCGATCGCATGTCAGTTACAACTCACGACAGACGTAGAATGGTATTCAGAACGCTGTATTCATTCTGACTGGGTTTGTTATTCATATACGCATTGACGCGGGCACTGGTTGGCATCGCTCTCACCCGCACAGCGCAGCAGCAGCAGATGTCAGTGCAGTTGGATGAATATCACTTATGGACACACGAACAAGGCATTCACCACTGGCGCGGTTGCCGGCTACGCCACTCAATCACGCACCAATCGGACGCCTTCCACGCCGGCCACCACAATCGCACAGCCCTGGAGTCCGCGGGCGCACAGCTTGCTTCACGTGGAAATCTTGTTGGCCTTGATGAGCTTCTTGTTGATGTCTGCGTAGATCTTGAGCGACTGGTCGCGGATGGGCTCGTACTCGGCCAGTGCATGCCGGTCGGCCACCGTCTTGCGCATCTGGAAGTTGTTACCGTCGACGGTAGCCAACTTACGCTCCAGCGTCGCTAGCTTCGCGAAGGTCTCATCGCTCTGCCGGGCACACAGGGATACGGTCAGCAGCGCCGCGTTATCGAACCGGCAATGAACACGCGCCGTGTGTGTCCAGTGGCCACGAGGTGACATAGACACCGCCTTCACGCCGTCTCGGCGCGGCACATAATGTTGATGTGCTGCGCACACACTGCGCACCACCAGTAAGAACGCCGGGTAGAACAAACGTCCACGAATTCATCAGCGATGTGATTGTTGAAATGTCCTCGAGATAAGACACAAAATATTGCACCAGATCGTGCATAAAAAGTATGCATACAAATCCATAGATCGCGAAAAAATATGATGCCCAATGCTACTAAAATACAATTTCTGAACTTTTACATAGACACCTGTTGGGTCTCAAGCCACGCAAATGACACAGGCGGCTGCCACCAAGTAATAGGGTCAGACACAGCCCTGGTCTATCAACTGCAGGCGGTGGCTGGCTGTACACAGGCCCAATACGGGAAGGTGCTCGCAATGTCCTCACATGACCGGGCAACGCGAGCGGGACTGCAGCAGCAACGACCCATCAGCCAGTGCCGTCAAACGCGACCGAACGGCCCTGCAACTGCTATGAGTCCGGCGTTTGGCGGCACTGACATCAGCTGGTGATGAGCCTGTTGTGTTCGGTGAGAACCCTCGGGTTGTCGCAGAGCCCTCGCACCTCGTCCCTACCCAATACTGCAGAGCTCTGCTCAGCACTATCCACTTGCCCGTCACTTGCTTTCTTCCATTACGACTTGAGCATGCCAACTAATGACAGTCACATGCTCCATCCTCACATATAAGTCAAAGTCGAATATCGAACTGGAACTCGTTGACCTCTGGAGGTCACATCTTTCGATGCCCCGGGAAACGGCGTGAGTTGTCGACGTGTTTTGGCATTGCATACGTTTGTGGCGATTAACAAAAATCGAAGGGGTCGCAATTTCCCGTCCCGCACGGTCCCATGC
This sequence comes from Ashinkailepas kermadecensis, assembly GCA_034440615.1. Lineage (NCBI taxonomy): Eukaryota > Metazoa > Arthropoda > Thecostraca > Neolepadidae > Ashinkailepas > Ashinkailepas kermadecensis. The sequence goes on from JAOTOM010003267.1 coordinate 64,702, forward strand.
TAAGCCCTATGGGAAATTAACCATTGTGTGCAAAACTGATTTTATTGGAACATATTTTGATATATCTCCGGAATTAATCGAACGTCAATGATTCTAATGCCACCGTTGGACTGCCCACGTTATTGGCGTTACAACTATGTGTCTTCTATACACATTCCATCATGTGAACGGCTTGACCTGACATGACCTCTGACCTGACAAGGTCACATGGCCCCTGGACTGTTTAAATTTCGCTTTAGATTTGAAGCGTTATTAATTTGCTTTCTTTCATTACGACTTGAGCATGCCAACTAATGACAGTCACATGCTCCATCCTCACATATAGGTCAAAGTCGAATATCGAACTGGAACTCGTTGACCTCTGGAGGTCACATCTTTCGATGCCCCGGGAAACGGCGTGAGTTGTCGACGTGTTTTGGCATTGCATACGCTTGTGGCGAGAAAAAAAAATCGAAGGTGTCGCGATTTCCCGTCCCGCACGATCCCATGCTAAACCCTATGGGAAATTATCCATTGGGTCCAAAACTGATTTTATCGGAACATATTTTGATATATCTCCGGAATTAATCGGACCTCAATGATTCTAATGCCACCGTTGGACTGCCCACGTTATTGGCGTTACAACTATGTGTATTGTATACACATTCCCGGAATGGGAATGTGAATAATGCATGGGAATGTGTGGGAAGCAATGCTGTGGGAAACAAAATTACATAATTAGTCATAACTCATTAACCGTTTGTGCTATGGAATAGATGAGAGCAGTTTCGGAATCAGCGTGTCGTTGCGGATCGAATGGGCTAAATAACTTAGAGATTCTGGCATTATTGGATGGTTAACCTATGTTGACCTCTGGAGGTCAAACCATTATATGCCCTGTGAAATGCTTCTGTATGGTGGGTCAGGGACCTTGGGACTACCGTCTCACCGAGTTTGGGCGAAGTCGAAGGGGTCGTCGATTTCTGCTGAATATGAATATCGAACTCCTGCCAACTTCACGGACGTGTGCGCCTATGGGAATTCAGGGTACGCAATTAGTATTTGATTTTCCCAGAAGATTGCATCAGCCTTTCATGATACAGAATTGATCAAGGAACCTTACCGTTCTTTCCTTATTGATTTATTACGCTCCGTTCAGAAGTTGTGGTGCGAAGTGAAGAAATTTGTGAGAGGGAGCCCACCTCACCCCACGGGTCGGCCCACCGATGTTGATATCTTGATGATCTTTATCTTGAATCTTTATCTTGATCTTGAAATGATTGGACGGGGAATAGTACATGAAGGCAATGGGCAGACCAAAATTAATTGGTGGGCACGTTCCATTGGCTCCCATGTTAGAAGTTGAAATAATTGCGGTGGTGGGTTAAGCAAACATTGAGGTGGCAGTTCCCCCTCAAATGTATATAAAACAACACCCCTGAGTCGAACGACTGGCAAGTGGTAGCAAATCGGCGAGAGGAAGTGTCGTTGCAGCTTGAGTATGTTGCAAGGGTTGATCCAAGGGGGAGGAAGCGAAAGTGACGCCCCTTATGACCCGAAGGACGCCTCTCTTGGAGTTTCCAGTGTACCCCCTCCCTCGAATTTCTCAGCGCAACGCACTCCTTGGCCTGGGAACGGCAGTCCTCTGGGAGTCCAAACGCACGCCGCGAATTTTTCGGCGAAAAGCACTCCTCAAACAAAAACAAATGGTGCCCCTCTGGAAGATCGGAGTGTACCCCGTCCAAATGTTCTGGACCAAGAGCCGCCCTTCTGGAGAAATGCCGACTCCTTGGCAAAATCATAAATCTGTCAGTGGTATGGTATAGGGGGAGGGAGCTTGTACCCTCCATGGAACTTCCGCTCAATCCTCTTTGCGGATTGGTGGGTACGCCGAAGTCTGTACTCTCCATTCAGTTGTGTAAACCACTCCACCGGAAAATATCAGCCACATATCCAGAGAGCAAGGAGGGTGGTCGCGAAAACAGAACCACCCATTCTTATCTTTGAGGGTGAAACTGCCCCCTCAATGCTTGCTTCCCCCCCCCCCCCCCGCAATAATTTGAACTTCTAACATGGAAGCCTATGTAATGTGACCCCCCCTATTCATTTTGGTCTACCTATTACCTTCATGTACTTTGTCCCCTCCGATCATTTTAAGAAATCAACATCGATGGGCCGATCCTTTCGGCGAAATGGGCTCCCTCTCACAGATGCCTTCAATTCGCAGCACGACAACTCGGAACGAAGCGTAATAAATCAATAAGGAAGGAACAGTAAGATTCCTTGATCAATTCTGTATCATGAAAGGCAGATGCAATCTTCCCGGGGTGGCTGAATCAATTGGAAAAAATGCCAATACAAAATGCGTACCCATAACTTCCATAGGCGCACGGCCTAAAATTGGCCGCGTTTCCGTGTTTTTACTTACCCTTCGCTAGGTGGCAGGTTGGTGTCGCTGATACGCGCAGATGAAAGGCGCCGAAGCGGAGTTTCCAATCCAGGCGTACATCATCCATGCCCAATTGTCTGCCGAGCCTCGTTGGTTGCTCGCCAGCGTCGGACGGATCACAGAAGCTGCAGTGTCGTGGTCATAGGTGATCGACGTGCTGTAGTGTCGTGGTTGTAGGTGACTGGCATGCTGCAGTGTCATGGTTGTAGGCGACTGCCATGCTGCAGTATCGTGGTTGTAGGTGACTAGCATGCTGCAGTATCGTGATTGTAGGTGACTAACATGCTGCAGTATCGTGGTTGTAGGTGATCGACGTGCTGCAGTGACATGATTGTAGGTGACTGACATGCTGTAGTGTCGTGGTTGTAGGTGACTAGCATGCTGCAGTGTCATGATTGTAGGTGACTGACATGATGTAGTGTTGTGGTTGTAGGTGATCGACGTGCTGCAGTGACATGATTGTAGGTGACTGACATGCTGTAGTGTCGTGGTTGTAGGTGACTAGCATGCTGCAGTGTCATGATTGTAGGTGACTGACATGCTGTAGTGTTGTGGTTGTAGGTGATTGACATGCTGCAGTGTCGTGGTCATAGGTGATCGACGTGCTGTAGTGTCGTGGTTGTAGGTGACTGACATGCTGTAGTGCCGTGGTTGTAGGTAAGTGACATGCTGCAATGTCGTAGGTGTAGGTGAGTAACATTTGCAGTGTCGTGGTTGTAGGTGAGTAACATGATGTAGTGTCACGGCTACAGGTCAGGTCAATTACATGCAGAAGTGTTGTGACTGCCGATGGCTGACATGCTGCAGTGTTGTGACTGCCGATGGCTGACATGCTGCAGTGTTGTGACTGCCGATGGCTGACGTGCTGCAGTGTTGTGACTGCCGATGGCTGACGTGCTGCAGTGTTGTGACTGCCGATGGCTGACGTGCTGCAGTGTTGTGACTGCGGATGGCTGACGTGCTGCAGTGTTGTGACTGCCGATGGCTGACATGCTGCAGTGTTGTGACTGCCGATGGCTGACGTGCTGCAGTGTTGTGACTTCCGATGGCTGACGTGCTGCAGTGTTGTGACTGCCGATGGCTGACATGCTGCTGTATTGTTTGCAGGTGACTGAAATGATGGGTGACCAACATTTGAGCACCACCCCCACCCTGACCACCGATGCGGCAATCTCGCCAAATGTTGTAGTGTATCCGACAGGTCAGTCATGTCAGTCATGTCAGTCATGTCAGTCATGAAGTCTACCATATTTGTATTGAGGTAAGTCATGCAGTCAGTCAGGTCAGTTATTATGTCGGTCATGTCAGCTATGTTGTTAGTTATTCAAACATCTGTATTTGTGCCACGTCTATTGTAGACAGTCGAGCCATTTGTCAATCACACAACGAAGACTTCTATTCACTATGAGGTTTCGGAAAATTGTGGAATAGCTTTCGAATGCTTGAAGAAATTCGCTTGAAAGCGTCACGTTGCGTTTGTAGGTTTTGCCAGTCATGTGGAGAATAGGCCTGCAGATTTATGGTGAGGATAAATGCATGCTCATGAGTCATACGCACTCATTCATTTACACACCACAAAAAAATCATCAGGATTATTAAGTCATGTATCTATGTGTGAATGTTCCCCGAAGCCCAATGCATGTATCATGTGTTTGTGAAGCTATGAAGTAGAAATGCAATTATTATACGATGTTACCATGCGGAAGTATACGCTTACTGATGCACATACTTACGCACGGGAATATTTATTGAAGGTAGAAGAAGGGTGCCTACCTGCTTTTCCCGTTATCACCCCAAGAAGGGTGCCTACCTGCTTTTCCCGTTATCACCCCAAGAAGGGTGCCTACCTGCTTTTCCCGTTATCACCCCAAGAAGGGTGCCTACCTGCTTTTCCCGTTATCACCCCAAGAAGGGTGCCTACCTGCTTTTCCCGTTAGAAGGGTGCCTACCTGCTTTTCCCGTTATCACCCCAAGAAGGGTGCCTACCTGCTTTTCCCGTTATCACCCCAAGAAGGGTGCCTACCTGCTTTTCCCGTTATCACCCCAAGAAGGGTGCCTACCTGCTTTTCCCGTTAGAAGGGTGCCTACCTGCTTTTCCCGTTATCACCCCAAGAAGGGTGCCTACCTGCTTTTCCCGTTATCATCCCAAGAAGGGTGCCTACCTGCTTTTCCCGTTATCACCCCAAGAAGGGTGCCTACCTGCTTTTCCCGTTATCACCCCAAGAAGGGTGCCTACCTGCTTTTCCCGTTATCACCCCAAGTCGTCACCAAGCAACCAGTAGCGTTCCAATTTTCTCCTTCAGATGTTCCCGGGTAAAATGGCCTGCACCCTTAATTGCAGTGCCTCTCCTAAACAATTTCTACTTGCGGACTGCAGCCGTTGGTGGTTGTGGGACCACCACCCGAGGTAGTCGACATTGTCCCCCCCTATGATGCTAAAGCAATGAGGAAATGTCACTGACCGGAGGGGAAGCTGCGACTGTTGGTAGTTGTGGGACCACCACCCGAGGTAGCCGACATCGCCCCCCCCCCCCCTATGATGCTAAAGCAATGAGGAAATGTCACTGACTGGAGGGGAAGCTGCGACTGTTGGTAGTTGTGGGGCCACCACCCGAGGTAGGCAGACATCGCCTCCTCCACCCAACCCAATAGCGGTCAGGCAATGGGAAACGGTCACTGACTGCATGAAGCAAGTCCATGACTCGGGGGGGGGGGGGCACGGCTGCCAACTGATACCAATTATTGTGGACTTAAGGGATTTTCACTCAGTTTCATGATTGCTGTTTTGCATGCTTTTAAGGGGGCAAGTGACCCATCAATATTGTTTTTCACCCCAGTAATTGAACTTTTAATATGGGACCCTATGGGATGTACCCCATCCCTTCATCCATTTGGGCCCGCTCATTGCCTCAGTGCATTGTGCCCCCTCCCTCCCCAATTATTTTCAGAAATCAACGCCCCTGCTTAGTTCCATTCAGTTCCTCTAGTTTCTTTATTTGTTCCTTCAATGCTATACGGAAGACAACATAATAAACAGTGATGTTAAATTTTCCTGCCCACTGCCAAGAAAACTGAGGGTCATGTTCTTCTCAGCTTGGAAGTCAGAAAGGCAGTTTTCCCTCCACCCCTTTGTCGATTCCTACGCCCCTGCCCAAAGTTCACACCTGATTCTCAGACCACGCGTGCATGCTACCAGCAGCGCCCCGTTAGGACACAAGTTTGCTTTTCCTCACGCTTATGCACGCATCAGGATGTTCTGATATTGTAAGATAAATCTTCCTTTACCTGTTAATGATCACTGTTAATCACAGCTGCCCATCAGAACCGTCCATCACAACTGTCCACCCCTAGCCACAATACTGCAAATCAGAACCGTCAATCACAACTGTCCGGCCCTAGCCACAATACTGCAAATCAGAACCGTCAAGGTGCGTCAAGCACCGTAAGGTGCTTTTCAAAACACCCTAGATGGTGCTACCAGTACCGCCCCTGTAAAATTTGGATTCTTATCACAGTACCTATGGCGCTATCTGTAGTACCATGTAGCTAGTACCTTGATGCTAGCATGGTGCTAATATCCTAGTACCCGTATCATGCTAACCACATATTTCAGCTCCCGTAGGGTACTAGGGTAAGACTAGCACCCAATTAGTATCATGGGTGCTAAATAAACACCAGCAATGGCTCTGATGGTAGTACTTCCAAGGTACTGAAATGCTTAGGTACTCTTTCTAGTACCTTGACGTTAATCCAAGCATCTCAGGAAAACGACAATAGTACTTATCGTAGAACCCTCGACAAATGCACATATACTAGTTGTAGAATCTATTGGATAATTCTAAATGACTTATCGTCTCGAAGAACCAAATGGATTAAACAATTAGTATTCATACATCTTCCATAGTGCTACGATTAGTACCATTTTCATACACAAACAGCAAAACAAGCAAGCAAAACACAAGTGCTGATGTTTAATGGCCGCCGCGTGTTTAGCGAGACGTTGCAAACAAATATTTATATAAAACGACACCCTGAAACTCTAGAGAAACCACTGGGAAACTCAGTGCCCTGATTACAATGTGACAATTTGTGACAACCCTTCATGTGGTCACATTTCCCGGCTTGATTCACATTTCAGCAGACGCTTGGCCGCCTGTAACTCCTTGAACACGACCACATACAGCCGAGGCAGTCATGTGAACAACTCTGTATTATAAGGTTCACATAGCCCTAATGCACTTCACAGAAAATCACATGTTATCACAGAGAGTATTCATCACTCGTGGAGCTCCAAAACAAAACACTTCTCCAGAACACCTTAAATCAGCCCCCACCCCCACCCCGGATGATGCACCCCACGATCAATAAAGCACACCACTTGTTTTAATCACAGATGCTGAACGTTGAATCTTAGCCTCCAAGGACGGTTCACCGCCCTAAACAACTAAATTATCCCTGGGACAAGTGCTGCTGGCTGTCCTTCACCTCTCATAGCTGCTGAATGAACCTGAGACATTTCATGGAAGGGCGTACTCCATCATCAATGTCCAGGCCATATCGTTGAACGAAAAACAACAGTGAAGAAACCTTCCTCGGAAAGGCGAGATGAAACACTGATAAAGTGAGTGTGAGCGCAACAAGCGCTTCCAGCTCATCAGCAGCTGTCATCAGTGGTATACCGCCCACTTGTAGTACCAAGTTGTTTATGCTTGGCACCACACTATCCTCTGGAGCAGCGAAGACATCCTCAATTCGCACGCCCAGCAGGCGGATCACTTGATGAAGCGATTGATCTGAAGATGCACAAAAACAGCATAAGATAAATATGATTGCAAACTTGATCGAGCGTAAAACTTTAATGTTTTAATGAAATGGGTTGATTTCATTCACTTTTCAGGGGATGGGGTTAAACAGGCTGAATAATAACTCGACATAGCGTATAATTGCGCCATGAAAGCCTACCGTGTAAACCATACGTATGTAACAACATACGCAATTTCAAAACATAAAAGACATTCGGATATATACAATCATTGCTGCTTCATAGCGGGGTACAAATCACCAGCTTTCATACTATCGCCGACAGGCTCGTTCCTTGGATAAATAGGTTCCTGGACTATGCCTGAATGGGTATGCATCGGCTCGCCTAATCAGCAGCAAGTAGTCCAAAGGCTAGAGCGTTAGTGACACGGGTGCTCTCTTGGCGTGCGTACAGAGGAGAAAGCTACACAGTTCAACATATTATGTAGAAAATAACCCTTACATCAACACCATGCATATTATCATAATTATGTTCGGTTATACTCGGAGTAAACATACACTGAACAGTCAACAGTCCCCACTAAAATCCATGTCACTATGATTGCCTCATATATCGTCCTAAAATTAGAGCCGTTTGCAGGAAGCAATTGATATGGCAAGCGGTTTGAGACCATTAACATGGTCTCAAACCGCTTGTGATCGCTCATGGGCTCACCCTAAAAGGAGAAATCACAATGCGGCAACTGTGATTCCTTCACAATAGATTCCCAATACGAGCATTCACAGTAAACAAAAGTTGGTTAACTGCAATCATCCGCAAGCGTAGCTGTACGATCTTTTGAAAAAGAAATCGCCTCAGAACGAATTATAAAATGAATTAAATTACTGGTGACACCGGCGTAATCTTAACACTGGGAGAGGTTTCACCGTCACATAATTGTTGCAAAAAATGTCTTCTTGGTATGAACAGATTGAGAAAACTCTAACCCCTTAAAGATTGAGAAACCCCTTAAAATCCGAACTTGTACTTTGGCGAAGAGCAGTCCTCGTACAACAGTGACAGGCCGTTGGAACACCATACCTACAAACCACACATACAAAGCAAATTGCATTACTTATGAAGATTGCCATTAATGGATTATCAACGTTACACCTGTAAGACAGTGAACGAAAGAGGAAGTCATAGTTTAACATTAACTAGTGATTAAAAATGCAGCTGATGCACTGACGATATAAAGAACTTGAGACAAAATCGCACTTGGTATTATGGCACCTTGGTATTTCATAACGGATCTCGTACGTAACCAAAGCCTTTTTTACTTCTTGAAACAGTACACGAGCCAATCGAATTTATTGGCATAATGCTGTTTGCTGATGTTGTCGTACGCAACTCCACTACCATAAAATGATGGTGGGAACGTCAGTTCTTCCAACGTACATAAAGGCGGTAGTTTGCGTACGCTTGTGGAATGTGGCAAGGTATCAACAAAACTTACCATTGGGGCTTTTCAGTTTTGCCGCGACGATATCCAGCTTCTGTTGCATCTTCTTTACAGTCGTGGTCAGGTAGTTTTCTTTGCCGGACAGCATGTCCAGCTCACGCTGAAACTGTAAGCAGTTGATGTTCATCTTCGACGGCAACAGTCATTTTGCCATCTTCAAAGCCACAAAAGAGATGATGGGACTCAATTTTCGTTCCGAATCAAGATAATGCAAACAGAAGAAAGGGGAAAACGAACAATAATAATTACACACAATTTTCAAAGGACTTCATTTCTCAATTCGAACATACAAATCCTCTCTTGGAGGGAATTCTGCTGGTTCGGTTTGAAACCAATAATTTTCCTCGGAAGTCTGTCATAAATGCAGCGGTAACTACGCTCAGGTCAAAATTCATATCGATCTCGCATTTGCACTGATCATATGCAAAAACAAGCTAATGCTCTTCTGTCTGAAATTATTTGTGTAAACATATACAGCCCTGAACATATTACGTTATAGCGGCGCTTCAAATTTCATGTGGTGCACACGTCAAATTGGCCAACATGCATACCACAAAAAAGGGTCAAGGCCAAATAGTTCCACTAGAAGTTGCACGAGCCCAATGGATCACAATGTAAGGCACTCTAAGTTCATCTAACCCGATAGTGTTATTGGTTTTTTTTGGGAGGGGGGGGTCACGATGAAAATGTTTGATGCACGTTTGCGATGCTTGGAGATCACATTAGTATACATATATCGGACGCCCACGGGTGTCCGATATATGCATACTATATTCGCCTATGCTATAGTCTATACTATAGTCCATTGTTTCGCCAAAGGGCGCGAAAGAATTCAGGGGCACAACGGGGTTGTGGGTGGCACAGGTAATTCTGCATAATTTTGATTAAGCTGTTGAAAATAGCTTGCACAGGGATAAAAGTTGGTAAGTAAGACTGACTAAGGCTGAGTGTCCGCCTTCATCACCAATATGTCATTGACCTAAAGTGACCTCGGATGACCTTTACGGGACCTCAGGATCAATCGATTCCAGGGTAAATATAAACGCTAAACCTAACTCATACATTCATGAAAACTTTGACAATGTGGAGAGGTTTGGTGATTTGAGCATATGCAGCAGCATCGAGCATTAAACATCGAGCACCAACTTTGCACCAGAATGATTTTTGCTGACGTTTTGAATCATTGTTATGCGTAGTGTTTCTTAATGTCACCTTATCGTTCGAACGTTTGAACTCTAGGAACGCTAAAATTGAAGTTCAAACGATTAATGTGAGACCATCAGATTCGCCAAATATTAACAATACAAACACTGCAACCACATTAAACATTGTCTTACTTTATAATCTCACCACAAAAAGATATTCCTCCTTTTCACACAGCATAGTGAACAATTTGTGGCGTCCAAGACCAGAAAATTGATGCAGACGTCCCCAATGCTTGGCCCATTCTTAGCAACTGGTCTTGAAATATCCGTACAACAGCGTGCCTTGCACTGGCGTAGGAATAACCCAATATTAGAAGGGCAAAAATAACATTTTAAGCACTTCCTACTACACACCACAAGAACGGCACATGGGCAATAGTGTGAAATATAGGGATGGTCATGAATCTATTGCAGTGCCTCCAGTACTTTTTCAATAGCAGTGTGGTGGAAACCTTGAACACCACAAATTTGCTCGACGGTAGTGAACGGCGAAACACCAAGTTTTTCATATCAGGGCAAAAAATACAAAAAAGCATGAATTTCCTCAGAGCTTCCGCAATGTACCGATATTGGCGAAGTGTTTTCAAGACATTAAAAAAAAAATTTACTTCGATTTCCCAAGTAAAATAGCAAACAAATTTTGAATAACATCATTGATTGATTGATTGATTATTTGCGTGTAAAGGCGAGTCGACTACATGACCACTCATCGCCCACAAGCAATAAATGCTCAAAACATTACTATTACGTCAGCTGAACTATACGTGATTTTCATGGTGCATCGTGATGTTAACGTCCCTATTGGAAATTTCACTTCAGAAAGGAAGGTGAAGTTTTTTTTCGGATTCAACGACCTGTGATTTATCACCTAAGATTGATACGAGGGAGTGAGCCTGGCCAGCCCCGAAACGACGTCGACGCTCTAGATAATATATCGGACATGAAATTAGAATGTGACGAACTGCTTGCGCTGCACCACGCCTGGGACACAGTGGTTTATTCTCATCATTGAGTAGATAGGTAACCATGAGTAGCATAAGTATGACGAGTGCGAAGACGGAATAGCATCACCTGCTTCACCTTGTCCTATGCAAGCAAGAGGGTCACGACTAATTGATCATGACTTCATGTGGCTGTGGCGCATTGGGTGTGCGCAAAATTCACGTTCCAGCTTTAGGTTTCACTAAGACATATCAAGGAGTAAAATATACACTATCCTGTACGATACATTGCATGCATATAATACATGGCAAAATATGGCGCCTCACACAACCCATGCCGATACTGAACACTTCATCCAATAGTTGTACAACATGAGCAGAGGAAAGGTCGTGAACGGCAATCCAACCGCCAACACACTTGTAGGGGAAGGGGGGGGGGGGCTGCATACCAGTGCACCAAAACTTACCCCATCTTTGGTGAACAGCGGGGGGTAGTCGACCCGCAGCTCCTCTGCCGTTGCACCCTTGATAATGGCTTGCCGACGTGACGGAAACGTGTCGATCATTAGATGCTTCTGCTCTTCCTGTTCGGCGAGTGCCAGTTCATTTATCTTCATTTGGTGCACCACGCTTCCCAGCGTGTTGCTTGGCTCGTAGTAGGGCAGCCCCAATACCTTCCTCCTCTTCTTCGCTGGCGGAGCTCCTTCGCCTTCGCCGCCTTCAGTCTTCTCCAGTCCGACACTCTCGCGCCTCTTCTGTGACGCCCTCCGGTTCTTGAATTTGTCGCGCAGCATGCGACGCAATACGACCTGCATAACCAAGACATGACTCAGTAAAGCAAACATATGAGCTATAGATCACATTGGCCATAATGTATGCACCGGTGTACGGAAATGCAAGGATTGAGCCTAGTGTTACGCCTTGCTCCAGTCCATAGGGCCTCCTAAAATTAGGTAGTGTCTGAAGTGCAAAGGTTTTGCTTTTGGCGTTGCGGATGGCGTTGTCAAGCAGGCTTAACAGCAAGGATGAAGCTTTGCATGTATTGAGGCGGCCCGGGTGCACCTTCAAAGTTGGCGTATTCACCAATACTTTTAGGTTTAACCCGCCCCTCACATCCTCACAACCCGCCACCTCAGATCCTCACACCCCGTCTCAGGAGGGGATCATTATCAGCCCCCTCTAATCTCCAAACTAAGCGTTGCACGGAAACGAAAATGGTGTCATCGGAAAGTGCCGGACGAGGGCCCGAAACCACCCCAAACATTTTATCTCCTTAAAAAGTGACGTCACTAGGAGATCTATGGGATTATGACTGACACGGGTTTGGTTCTGGGGAGTTAATTTTGGGGTACATTCTAAAAACAGGAATTCTTTGGAATCAGAAAAAGAAGACGAAATCGATCATGGCACCAAAATGTTTGCCCAACCAAAAATCAACATTTTTAATTTAGGAAGTTTTCAGACTTTAGTTTTCAATTTTCTTGAATTTTTATTCATCTAATGGGTGGAGCGCACCGGGAAACGTTGCTTTAAATCAACTTTCACTCGTGCTTACTTTAGCCAGAAGCTTTAACTTTAGCCCCAATGGGCAAACATGCAAAAGAAATGTCATCAGAAACTAAAAATTAAAAAATTCCTCCGCTGCCGCGTGCCGTTTCTTCCCTATCGGCGGAAAGCCATGGGGGGGGACGTAAAATAACCCCCCGAGACGGCCGGATTAACATATGACTCTACAGTTCACCCAAACCAATATAAGTCACCCAATGGACTTCATGCATTAGGTCCCAAATAACTTTGGTAGAAGTTCCGCTCCTGGTTAACAGCGTAGGTAACTTATGAACACCTCTTACTAGCACAGGCACATAACACTATAAGACATCAATAGCTGTGAAAACCACAGGACAGTAGCCTCAAGTCACTAGATGTTTCCTTCGGGAAAAAAAACAACTCGGTGAGTGCAGCTCCATCGACAATTATTCAAAAGTTGAGATTACGATCAAGAAAACATTGACCCCGATTTCCCAAAGTTTTCATACTTTTACTTCATTAGTTAGTTATTTGGGCTTAAGCGCGCATCGACTTCATTGGTCATGTAGCTTTTACTTAATTAAACAAACAGATCTATCCGGTTTTCAGGTTTATCTCTACAGCGTTCATGTCAATGCCATTTAGACGTCAACATCAATGTTTTTAATAGCCTTTCTTATAGGTCATGCGCAATATTGTTAAATGCACAAATTATATCTCGGATACCTGGGTTCTTTTTTACGACAAATCCAACTGCTGGGTCATATAGCGTCGCCAACATCTCACGCCGGTTGGTCGCGTGTGGACTCAGTAATCACGCCGGTTATGGGATTCCAACCCACGATCTTACGACCAAGAGTCTGACTCCCTACTGACTGAGCTACCGCGTTCCACTTAGCACAAATTATATCAAGCAGCTCACCTGGTAATCCGCCGTCCGCAGATTCCCCCGAAGGCGAGGGCACGCATCTACGATGTCTCCCACCATGACATCGTAATCACGCTTCGTGGGTGCCTCGCTGGAAAAAATATGCATAGCACCTCTCAAGTACAATAAATCTGCAGATTATACAAACTGTGTGTGCAGTTGGGATTTGTGGGCGCGTCAGCTGCTTCGGCTATATTGCGCAGATTATACAAACTGGATGGAGCGGGCAGCATACGAATTAGATCCACACGTCGTATGCGGGCCGTGTACACGGAAATCCGTGCTACTGAATGTCTATCATTGGTTCACTTTGAAGCGTATGACGCCACATTTCTGTGTAAGATATGTCTGCTTTCGAGGAGATGCAACGTATACCAATGAAGATGGCGGCTCCCATGACGCCCAATGGCGAATTTAAGCAACCTTTGGACCGGCACAATTTATAATAATGTTTCGCCATGGCAGCTAACTTAAACTTAAAGTAGATGGAAGGAGAAGAAATGTATTATCCTTAATGATCAGAGCCAACAAGGTGTACATGAAAAAACATTTCAATTTTTTAAATAAAAAAAGAAGATTTTCAGCTTTTGGCTTCAACACTACTTGCAATTTAAAGGTTTGGAAAATATTCGGGAGCTTTGGGCACAGACAACTTGACATCAAGCCAGCCAGCATGGTACATTCCAAGGCATGTCGCTTACTGTCCAGCTGCAGCTGTGAAGGCAGCGTGGATGCTGTCAGTGATCTGGCTGTGCTCAGAAGTCGTTAGCGCTGACGCGCCTGCCATGAGTTTGTCTCGAAGCGACCGCGTGAGTGTGCTTGGATAGAACCATTTCCTGGAATGCGAAGGAACTGTGCTCATCACACCTGCATCTACGATTAATTACATAAGCAGTATCGCAGACCCAGATTGTTTTCCATTCTTTTGGTGTTTTTTTTTACTTTACATACCAAAGAAAGGCACCGTTAGGAGCGAAAATTTGGGACCAAAACAATATTACATCAAAAGGCAGATCAAGTGTCAGTTATAGGACAACTTACCTTCCTTCATGGACATGTCAAAGTTAGGCGATAGTAGGGCAAGATTGATTTTGACATGACACTGAGATGAGTATTACCTGTTCAGGTTACCTGGGGATCATTTGCGGTGCTCAATGTGTTTTACACCTGTGCTATTATGAATGCATGATATTCCAGAATGAAACAAGAAGCAGAAAGGAAAATGACTGAGTTCGTTAGCTAGTTATTCGGCTTTGGGGCGACAAGCTGAGGATTACAACCCAAAGAACTCGTGGCATCACAATAGCACAATATTTCGCCCCGTACCAGAGGTAGGATCCTTCCACCTCGTACCAGGGTGGTGGGGTTCGAACACTCCTCCAACTCCCGAATTGTACGTCAGAAGAAAATCAGTCGTATCGTTCCAAAGGACGTGAGGAGAGCTAGAAACAGGTATTATTGCTTAGATAGATATTTCCCTAGCTAGATATATAGATATTTCCCTAGCGACGGCAAAGAAGGGAAACACACTTCCAGAGCTTTTTAAGGCAGAAGCACTGAAATTACTGGAATCATATCGATGTTACTCCAGAATCTATACTGATGGGTCCAAAACAATGACTGGAACTGGCTGCGCATTCGTATATGGAACGGTCACTAGATCTTTCACTTTACCACCCCACGCATCTGTGTTTACTGCGGAATTGGTGGCGATCATTAAAGCTTGTAGCAAGAATATAGATGTGTATGATCTTAACCCTGTGCACATTGAAAATCCTCCTATCTCTGCCTGGTCCCCCCCCCCCAAAAAAAAACTAGCCAACAACCTACCCAGATCCAGCATGCATGTGCTTTGGCCTATGCATTTTGGGCAAATAGATAGAAACACCTAGACCATTTCTTTTGGTGTTTTCTGATGTGATTTGAATTAATATGATATTAATTTATTTGTGAAATGAACACCTTTATGTAAGCGGGTTGGTAAATTTGTGCTTTAAGGGATTTTGTGAATTCTTGGATTTTTGTGCTCCAATGCAACGTTTATGAACATGATGATCATGATGATGTGACCAGTCATTTCCTCCACAAATGCTCACTTTTCAGTGGGAAAGCAAAATGACACAAAAAAGGTGTTGTGTTAGATAAGATAACAAAAGGCAAAAGAAGAAAAATACAGCACAACCTAGCCTAGCCTCGCTTTGAAATGGGCGCTGTATGACCAACGCAGTTGATGCGCCCCTAAGCCCAATTAACCAACCAACCTTGCTTTGAAGAAAGAATTATCAAAATTTGAAAACTGAACCAATCTTTTTCTAAAATTTCTGAATGAAGAAAGACCTAATCCCCATCTAACCTTAGATACCCTTACCTGCTTTTGAAGAAAAACAATCCACAATTTATTTTTGACAAACCCCCTAAAAAAGGAATACACTGAACCCAACCCAATTGAACCTACCACCTTTGCTTGCTTTATGGAGATAGATGTATATAAAACTTGGCCCTCAAACACCATAAAGCACAATAATGCCATTTTGGGTGGGGCAATATATAATGAAAAATTACATAAAAGTACAAAATAAAACCTAACCAGACCTAATCTAACCAAACATATTGGTGGTGGATTGCCTAAATCTACTGATGTTAAATTTCCTCAAGCATACTGGTGTTCAGCCACTTGATATAATTCTGCCACTGAAGAAGTCTGCATGACCCACCATTTCAGTGCTAAGTGGCATGATTTCACAAAGTGAACATCTCACTTGTGTAATTTCCCAAAGAAATGGTACAAGAAAAGCTGTTAGGGAAGCTTTAGCAAGTCCAGTCAATGCATTTGTTTTCCAATTTGCACTCTACTTTAAAGTGGGTCTACTTTAAATACCACATGTTGTACTCCTGTGTGCTTCTTTACACCCACTGCTCTTTACACAAGGCAGAATTCTGGTACAGCTATGGCAAAAGAAACTACTTACCAGAATTCTGCTAGGATTCTACCTCTTGTAAGCATGCCTTTATATCTAAACCTACCCCTATGGATTGGCGCCGATTCTCACCCTAACCGGATCAATGAATTATATCCCTTACACAATACATTGCACCTTCCCCAATTTATGTTGCACTGAATCAGCTACAGGAGAACTATACCCATTTGTTGTGCTAACAATACAGTATGAGTACAGTGATAAAAGTGGGAAAACATGCAACTTGCCTCCAGGACGTGCAGCCAATATCACACCAAGTCGAAACAAATGGCGGAAAAAATGGCGGGAGGTTTACTGCTCAGATACTTAGTTTAGTAGAAGGTTCAGAAGACTAGTTCCAAGCTAAGTACCTTGCTGCTTTATTGTAGTGCCCGCCGAGTGCTTATTGGCCATTCATTTTTCACAATGAGCATGCTGTAAGTATCTAGGGGCTACTCAGGCTACTTTCTGAAGTATCACGTATGCAACCTAGAATTCAGTTGCAACATTTGCATACTACATGTAGCATGGAAGAGCGTGCATGTTCTTCATGAAGGTTTATGTATAATCTTGTATCACCCAAAGGTTCCTGACAAAGTGCATATGTGCTTTTTGATACTGAAAATAGTTTCAAGGCTCTGGTGGAAGTACATTCTTGGTGCTACAGTGTCTGCATTAGCATCCTTTAGCACCATGGGTTCTTATTTTTTTTACAGTGTAGCCACAATATTCACGCTGGCGTGCTGCCAGTAGCGCCACGGGGCGGGGGGGGGGCAATGTGGTCTGGTAGCCCGTTTTCAGCACATGAAGCGCACCAGGTTGCTTCTCTCCGTCTGTCGAGACTCACTTCGGTGCTCGGGTTCTTTCTGATGAGACCACCCCTTTCCGAGGCCTGGACCCCTTCCAGCGCCATAGGCCCATTCTGTTGCTTTGGGTCACCTTCTATTGCTGGGGGCCTCTACTGTTGTTGATTCGTGTTTAGCTGACAGGACCCCTTCGACTCGTCGGGACTGCCATCGGCTGTTCGAAGACCTTTTGGCTGTGGGCATGCTGTCGAGGGCCTGTTCCGCTGTTGTGATCTCTTTGGGAATCTTTGTTGGAGATAGTGGTCCAGCTGTCATCAGGATTATCTTGAATCTCCGCGGGTCAAGGACTACCTTGTGTTAGCCGAGGGCTCGGGCCCTCGGGCTCCGAGGGCTCCGATATGTTGGAGCTGCCTTTTGTTTTGGGGCTCCTTCCACTTTTAGGGTAGTCTTCAGCAGTCGGGAGCCCCGTGACTGTCAGACAAACTTTGGCTGTGGAGCCCTTCTTCTATAATTGAGGGCCCACCTTCGCTGTCGGGGAGGGAGGGGGGGCAGTCTTCGGCTGGCAGAGGCCCTTTGTTTGTCCGGAAGGGATGGCGCCACGGGGGAGGGGAGAAACAAGGTGGGTAGCCATCCACTCTGTCGTCAGATAGAGTATGGACAAGTGACCATTTCGCGCGTCTGCTAGCATTTCGGGAGGACCGAAGGGCCCTCTCGATTATGTTCTCGCTTCGACTACCTGGGCACCGGAGGAGTGCGAAAGGACTGCACAGAAAGCAAACATCTGCACGACATTTAGGGCATCAACATATGTAAGAGAGCCCCTATGAACCTTCGAATATTCCCAGTCTTCGAGAGGCTCCTGTGGATATTAGAAGGGAATCTGTGACCTTCACAGGTGCTCATTAAATATCACGTGACACGTCCAGGCCTCAGAACAGCTCCTACAACGTTTTGAATGCCCTTGTAGGCCACCTCGTGGCCCTGAAAGCTTTCGAGTATCCTCTGCTGCTGTCAGATGGAGTCTACACGTCGCTGAGGGATCTGCAGGCCTCCGAGGGCTTCTTATGGCCCTTTGAAGGGCCCCGACGATGGCGATGGATCTTACTAAACCTACAAGGGACTCTGAATGACTTATGGAGTGCCTTGAGTGGCTATGGCCTTTCTTGACGCTGGTGGGGATCCGCAGAGATATACAAGGCTCCTCAGACCCTTCTGACGGTGTCAGAAACACTTCCCAGGCTTACAGGCACGGGTACCGCTTTGTATACGTTTTGAGTGAACACATACGTCCAATGCCCTCTCAATGCTAAATTGTACCCACCCAGTGCTAAAAGGAAGATGTCGGAGCGCGCCTCCTCCCACACTCCGCATATTTTGCCTTGGGTAGCGCAAGCAAGATTCCTATTTGCATTCCACTATTATTGTTGGCGCCCATTGAGCGGATGAAAGGTGGGGGTGGGGTGGGGTGGGGTGAGACAGTTGGACACACGTCACAGAGTTTTGGTCGCGGCCCTGCGTGTTGCAGTGAGCCCGGAGACGGTCATCATACCGATAGTGACCAGTATAATCGTCTTCCCGACGGCCGCCTTCCTCATCATCTGCTGTCTGAAGCGCAGGGCGGAGCGGGCCAGGCGCCGCGACAAAAGGCGCAGGTAAGGAACCTGGCAGGCGCACAGCCAGGCGCCGCGACAAAAGGCGAAGGTAAGGTAACCTGCCAGGCGCACAGCCAGGCGCACGACCAGGCGCCGCGACAAAAGGCGCAGGTAAGGTAACCTGCCAGGCGCACAGCCAGGCGCATTACCAGGTGCCGCGACAAAAGGCGCAGGTAAGGTAACCTGCCAGGCGCACAGCCAGGCGCACGACCAGGCGCCGCGACAAAAGGCGCAGGTAAGACCACCTGCCAGCCCCACGGCCAGGCGCACGGACACGCACCGTGGCGGGGCAACTGGGGCTGCTCACGTCAAGCCATGCTTTCAGACGCGAGGACAGGTCAGCAGAGCGACAGAACGCACGGGTAAGATTGTTTAGAATGTCATCTTGCCTGCTGTCAAAAATCACGATTTAATGTAAATGAGAGTGAGAGAGTGAGAGAGAGAGTGATCCAATCTGCCACTGGCGGTGTAAAATGATGATCATGTGTGGCGGTTGAAATCCGAAGTTGAATATACTGCACGGACGTCAATGATGAATGTATCTTTGTTGCGATTTCTTTGGATGCCTTTTTACACTTTTTATGTAGAGTGATATGGTGACTGTAGGCCCAGAAATGTTCGAAGATGGAATCATACGAAACTGAACTGAACTGAAGAAAACTCCCTAGCAAAAACTAAAAGTAGCCCAAACTTGTTTTTAAAAAGTGAATTCAGCCGGCCTAGGAGATCTCACCAGCACTGTTCATATGTTCCGAAAGTATGTTTCTGTTCCAGACCCGATCACGGCCAAGCCGACCGCACGGTTCCGATCATCAGGATTCACGGCACCCGCGGCGATTTGTCAGGTACGAATGCACTCGTCCTGATGTTCCTCTTCATGGACAACATGATCTGCCACTGCCGGTGTTGGCTGTGTGCTAGAGACGGGGCACGATATGACGGCATGATCTGCCACTGCCGGTGCTGGCAGTGTACGAGAGACGGGGCACGATATGACGGCATGATCTGCCACTGCCGGTGTTGGCTGTGTACGAGGAACGGGGCACAATATGACGGCATGATCTGCCACTGCCGGTGTTGGCTGTGTACGAGAGACGGGGCACGATATGGACGGCATGATCTGCCACTGCCGGTGCTGGCAGTGTACGAGAGACGGGGCACAATATGACGGCATGATCTGCCACTGCCGCTGTTGGCTGTGTACGAGAGACGGGGCACGATATGGACGGCATGATCTGCCACTGCCGGTGTTGGCTGTGTACGAGAGACGGGGCACGATATGGCCGGCATGATCTGCCGCTGCCGCTGTTGGCTGTGTACGAGAGACGGGGCACGATGCGCCCAGGCCAAGACCACCTATGCATTACATTGGTGTTCACTGCAGTCGGTACTCCCCGGTTACGAGCCTAACAGTCATGATATGATCTGGCTCAAACCCTTAAGCTTACTTGTAAAACTGGCTTTTGTGGGTAAGCTGAGCCAAACTAACTAACACTAGTAATTCATTGAAAGGCCAAGGATTCCTATCGACTGCTTCAAATGCAAGTTTATTATTCGGTCTGTCATTCATTGACTCTAGCTTTAAGTCGGCCAACAGGTTCTGTGCAAAACCAGCCGATGAGACAAGAGCGATCTCGCTAGTTGACTGTTTTATGGTTCCACATGCGAGGAAGGAGACAGTAGATCATGCTTCGCGCAGCATCAGTGTGGTACTGTTTATTATGCAACCAACGTCTGAATCTGTTCAGTCCGGGTGCAAGTGTGAGCGTGTCCGTCCAGTCTGAGTGTGAGTGCGGTCGAGTCCGTCCATAGGTTTGGTGTGAGTGTGACCGAGTCGGTCCAGTATTCTGGGTTTAAGTGTCACCGAGTCAGTCCAGTATTCTGGTTTTGAGTGTGGCCGAGTCCGTCCAGTATTCTGGGTTTGAGTGCGGCCGAGTCTTAACAAATGATTTCTTTGAAAGTCTGAGTGGCCAAAGATAGTCGCTAAATTCGAGTACAGGCGATAATATTTACAAAGATGCCTTGCGAAGAATGCCATTCAAAGTTAATTGATGTCGATGACCGTGTTTGGCCTCGGACGGATGCCAGGTAAGACGTTCTGGTCCTGGGAATACCTCAGCACATGACAATATCAGTCATTTGACCCGGTTAACTGCAGTGTGAGAGGCAGTGCCATGGTTTCGGCAAAAGTACACCAAGCACACCTTTCGAGATTGTTATACCTCAGTAGCCTGCCATATCTTGACTAAAGATTGCTTACCAGAAGATCCACAAAGGGCTGTACGATCAGTCAAGGTTGAGATGGCGAAGCGACACGGCGTGCCGTTTTCCGATAGTCGCGAGAAAACCACTGGAGGTGACATCCATCCCTTCGGATGTTGAAGTTTGATATCTTATACCCAACTTCGTCTTCAGTCGAATACCACGACCAGGGGTGCACTGGGAGGAGTTTGACAAGCATTGCATATGCCCAATAAACAATCCTCGGGAACTTTCGACCGAATGAGGTGCAAACTTGATTTTTGTTTAATCTAAGCAATATGCCATGCGAGCTGAATGACGTTCTCTGAGTGGCGGATGCTTCTTGAAACCATTGCCACTCAGAGGACTCGCTATTCGTAGAAGCTACTTGGTCGACATATCATTGCGTTTGTACAAAGGCACAAATAAACACATACTAAAATCAAACGCGCGCGCGCACACACACACACACACACACACACACACACACACACACACACACACACACACACACACACACACACACACACACACACACACACACACACACACACACACACACACACACACACACACACACACACGCACACACGCACGCGCACCCCCTACATACATGCATACACGCACACACATACACATACCACCTTCAACTCGAGGATGACAGCATTCGCAACTGCATTAAATGTTTAACCCCGCCATAGTTCACAAACAAAATGGCCGAAATCGGTGTGTGTCACGACTGACCATATGTGTCGCCGCAGGGTTGGAGCAAGCACGCGGTGAACGACGGTGTCGACGGATGGGTGAGCTTCACCTCTCCACCGCCACAGTGTGAGTAGGGGCGAGCTTCACCTCTCCACCGCTACAGTGTGAGTAGGGGCGAGCTTCACCTCTCCACCGCTACAGTGTGAGTAGGGGCGAGCTTCACCTCTCCACCGCTACAGTGTGAGTAGGGGCGAGCTTCACCTCTCCACCGCTACAGTGTGAAAAGGGGCGAGCTTCACCTCTCCACCGCCACAGTGTGAGTAAGGGCGAGCTTCACCTCTCCACCGCCACAGTGTGAGTAGGGGCGAGCTTCACCTCTCCACCACTACAGTGTGAGTAGGGGCGAGCTTCATCTCTCCACCGTCACAGTGTGAGTAGTGGCGAGCTTCACCTCTCCACCGCTACAGTGTGAAAAGGGACGAGCTTCACCTCTCCACCGCTACAGTGTGAGTAGGGGCAGGGGCGTTACGGGGCCGGCCAGCCGTGTCCAGCTCCGGTCGATGGGGTCATTGCCGAAGGCGCGCGTGCGGACTGGCCCTTCTTCAGTACACGAAATTTGGTGTCTTTCCATCTACACTTCCTCGACTTTTGACCTGTAATTGTTCAACGATCGCACTTGAGCTTTGAACAATCTGTCCCTCCCTGGGCCACGGCCTTGCCAGAACCACTCCCCTACCTGAGCCACGGCCTTGCCAGATCGACTCCTCTGCCTGAACCACTCCCCTGCCTGGGCCAGGGCCTTGCCAGAACCACTCCCCTGCCTGGGTCACGGCCTTACCTGAACCACTCCCCTGCCTGGGCCACGCACGAGACCTTCAAAGGAATGCTGAAAATAGATGCTGAGGCGTGGTACTCAGAGAAGCATTCTCATTGGCATTTCTGACATCTGGCCTCGGGAATTTCATCAGATTTTCTCTTGCCTGTCATGTTGAAACTATTATAGTTCACAAGCCAGTTAACTGTCACATCTAGGAATGGACGGCATGCTTCAGATCTAATAACCTCCTGGACAGATTCCAGCACAGTTTCGTCATTGCGCATCTAACAATTTACGGAATAAGCTCCATAGTCTCGTGTTTCCCGAAAGCGCTCCTAAAAGCTGTCTTCCAGTTGTTATGCTGTCTAGAGACTTCTGAAAAGCCACGCGAAGATAAATCACTTCGGGCATTTCCAGGCAGAGGGCCATGTTATTGCGTATCCGACATGTTTTGAAATTATTTATAAGTTAATCAATTATCCGCACGATATTTATATATTCAGGGGCGTTGATTTCTGAAGGTTATTGGGGGGGAGGCAATCAGGAGCGCAACTATAATAATGCAACGGGGGTCTAATATATTGTATTGCCCCCAGCCTACACCAAAAACAAAAACAAACTCCCAGAATTTCGATCATTATTTTTTTCGCAGGGTACCCTTTTCAAGTTGTTTTATGTCACAATTTGTCTTCCTCCTGTTATCGGCCCCTGATTGTCGGCTTCCATGGCGGCTCCACCGGCTGATTCCTGTGGGGGATGAGAACATGGGTGTAGGAGCCAGGAAATTATTGGTATTGAAGAAATAGCTGAAGGGGTTATTTTACCAGTTCATGCTCATTGGTCCAATGTTTAAGGAGAACATTATTGCTATGGATTATGTAGTAGGTTAGCCAGTGGCGTCCCTAGGATTTGGGCTAGGGAAGGGGGGGGGGCGGGGACTAACGGATTTGGAGGGGCCCACCTACCCCATTAAAAAGTAACGGTATTCCAATCACTATTTTTTTTCAAAGGGGCCCGTTTTATTTATTTTTTTTTATAAAGTAATTAGTGACCAACTTAATTGTCCTGTGGAGGGGGCCCAATCTACCGAAATCGTTTCTGAGTCATCGGATTTTAACCCTATATCCCCCATCCTGTTCGAAGGTTCTTCTTTTGGCATCGCTTGATAAGTCACCTCACACTGCTGAAATTATACCTGCACAAATCACTAAAAAATGTAAAATTTTCCAATTTCAGGCATTCCAGTCAATTTCCAGTTCGCCAAAACTCCAACGTTCGTGCACGTGTACATCCGCCTTGCGCATTCGGCGCATTCGCCACACTGCCTGAGATTCTCCGTTTTCTGCTATGCCTCCCACGTTTTGCTAATTGCTGTCACATGATAGTTTTGCTCCATATTTGACGTGTGAAATGCTTCGGATAGGTGTTCGCTGGGAAAATACGGTTATTCAAATCGATGGTTAGTTCTCTTCTTTCCACATTTTCTGGTGGTTAGGAAACCCGGAGACTCGCTGAACTTTGATGCACCTCATCTCTTTTGTTAAATATGCTCCCAGATTGGCTATCGAACCTAGTCGCTGGATTGGTTTTTTGTGTGTGTGTGTGTGGGGGGGGGGGGGTGGAGGGGGAACAGTTGTGTTTTTCTTCGTCTACGGATGTGTTTTACGGCTGCAGCCGATTGTTGTTAGGGGCCGACACACGTTTGGACCATGGCTCTTTTTTAGAGTTTTGTAGGTTTTTTTTTGTGTACCGACGATATTCTTGAGGTATCAGGGCGTTTTTGAAGACCCCTATGTGTTTATTTAGTGTCCGGTCTTTTTGTTCCTCTTTTAGGACCATATCGCTTTTTGAGGTCCCCAGCCTGTTTTTGAGGCCCCATGCGGTCTCATGGACCCGGTGTGCCTTGAGAGTTTCCGTTGTTTTTTTTAGAGCCCCTTGTGTGTTTATTTAGAGCTGCAACGCATGTTTTAAGTCCTTGATACTTTTTGCGAAACTAGGTACGCTTTGGAGGGCCTGGTGCCTTTTCCGCCCGCAGTTGTGCTCTTAGGATCCCGCTGTGTTTATTTGGGGCTCTTGATCGCACATGTGTGGGACCCCAGCACGATTTTGGGAGCTCCGGTATAATTTGTCGGGGTCCTGACGCGACATTTCGGGCCCAGGCGCTTGGTTCCGGGGAGACCCGAAGCCAGTTTTCTGGGTCTCGACGCAAAACGCTCGACGTTTTGTTGACTTCGTTTTAATTTTTTTAGAGTCCCAGCCTTATTTTTTCGGCCACCGGCACCATATTTTTAGGTCCCGCTGCGATTTGTCGAGCTCCGATACTTTTTGTCGGGGCCGTACGCGATTTTTAAAGACATCTGGTGTCATGTTTGGGCTCCGGAGCGTTTTTTTTCTGGCTCGGGAATTTATTTTTCGGAATCTCTCCTTATTTTGGAGGGTCTCGGCTTGATTTTTGTCGAGTTTCGATGCGATTTTTGTAGCAACGCTGTGCTTGCAGACGGGAATAGTTGATGCCCGGACTCGGACTTTTTGGACTATCGACAGGAATTGTGGGTCCTGAGCACGATATTTTGGGGGCTCGGCACGAGTTCGCGGGGCGCGTTGCACTTAGCTGGGCCCCAGTGCGGTTTTGGCGGACCCCGGTGCAAATTTTGTGGGGCCTGTTACATGTTTTTTGTGCCCGCTGTATTCATTTAGAGCCCCTTACGCGAATTCTGGGGACATAGACGCGAATTTATTTGGTCCCAGCGCGATTTTTTGGCATCCGTCCCGATTTTGGGAGTCCGCCCCTTCAGAAGAGGGGGGGGGGGGAATTTTCCTCTTTGGAACGCCACTGGGGCTGCTGAAGGATTTTTTTGCAGCTGATGGCACCCTCCGGAGAAGAAAGGCCATTTGGATAATTTTCTTTCGGGACCTGTTCTGAATTTTCCGGTGCTCAAGTCGATTCAATGGAGTCCCCTTGTGCTTTTTGTGGTCGAGTTCTATTTTTTGTAAGCCCCCTGCACGATATTTTGTTGGCCCCGGTACGATTCTTCGGGCTCTCGATGCGTTTTGGGCTCTTCGGGCTCCTGGTGCGAGTGACATTCCGGGTAGGAATTGATTTTCGGGAAGCCAGCTGCGACTTGTGGGGCTCCGGCGCTACGTTTTTTCCACAGTGAGATTTTCAAGGGCAGCGGCGCGAACTTTTTGGCTCGAAGTGCGATTTTTTTAGCACCGTGGTCACTTGTTGGGATCCCTAGTGCGAGTTTTGGTGGCCAGGACACGTCTTGTGGGCCCAACACGTTTTTGGGACTTTGGAGCGATTGTTGAGACCCCAGAGTGATTTTCCGTATCCGGACTGGTTTTTTTCGTTGCCCAGGCTTCATTTTTTGGTGGTCCCGATGAAAATGGTTGGCCCCGATGTGATCTGTCGTGTCCATAGCGTGATTTTCAGGGGACCGGGCGAAACTTTTTGATACCCCCAGGCTCAGAGTGATTTTCAGGGGCCCGGTCCGAGCTTTTGGAGCCCTCATCATGATTTTCTTGAACCACAGTACGACATTTGGACCCCAGTGTCATTTTCAGGGACCTAGGCGACACTTCTTCCACCCACAGCGTGATTGCCAGGGGCCCCGACCAGACATTTTGAGGCAACAGCGTGATTTTCGGGGGACCCGGCGCTACTTTCGTCTGGCCTTGGCGGTATTTTCAGGGGGCCCCGGTCCCATTTGTTGATACCCAACGTCATTTTAGGGGTCTCAGAACGTTTTTGGGAGTTCCAATGTGATTTTCAGGGGCTTCGATGGGATTTTGGGGGCCCCAGCGTCATTTTCAGGGCTGTTGTGCGACTTGTTCGGCCCCCAATATGATTTGTATGGGTCTCGGTGCGCTCGGTCTCAAGTCCCAACGGTATTTTCATGGGCCCCTGTCCACGTTTTGGAGACCCCGTGTCATTTTTAGGGGCCTTGGTGCGATTTTTGGGGGCCCAGTGTCATTTTCATGGGTCCCTGCGCGGCTTTTTTGGTTCCCAATGTTATTTTTAGTGGCCCGTGCTATCTTTAGGGCCCCCAGCGTCATTTTCAATGGCACCCTGCGGGGCTTTTTATGGCCCCAATGTGATTTTTAGGGACCCCAGTGCGATTTTTGGGGCCCCAATGTGATCTTCAGGGACCTTGGTGGGATTTTGGGGCCCCAGCGTCATTTTTAGGGGCTCCCAGCGTCGTTTTCACAGGCCCCTGCGCGGATTTGTGGGGCCCCCAATGTAATTTTTAGGGGCCCCATGCTATTTTTGGGGCCAAGCGTCATTTTCTGGGGCCCTGCGCGACTTTTTTGGGCCCGATGTGATTTTTAGGGGCCCGGTGCGATATTGGGGCCCCAATGTGATTTATATAGGCCTTGATGTGATTTTGGGGCCCCCAGCGTCATTTTCAAGGGGCCCTGTTAGACTTTTGGGGCTTCCATGTGATTTTCAGGGGCCCCAGTGCGCTTTTTGGGGGCCCCAGCTGGATTTTTAGGGCACCTGGCGCAATTTTTCCGAACCCCGGCACGATTCTTGGGGGAACGAAGAGGGGGCATGGCCCCTTAGCCCCCCCTCCCACACTCTTCGGTAAGCCACTGAGGTTAGCGATGGTATCCTAAGCTGATATGACCATACCTACCCTATTGGTTCCTATACTCATTGGCGAGATGCAGTTTACCCTATCTTTAGATGCATCGCCATAGGTGTAATGTTAAATTTGATCCGTAGTGTGGGGTAAGCATCTCCCACGTTCCGGACGGCGGAGCCGCCCATGCAGCCTTCTTTTTCCAAGGGATCAACCGTGGATTGATGCAGAAAGGGTCTAAGCCTCGCTCACGGATGCCAATACCCCCCCCCCCCGCCAAAAAAAGAGGGGAAAAAAGAGAAGTTATATGGCACATTTACCATGACCACAACATGAAACCTACGCTGTTTCAGAGTGCAGCCTGATCGTGAATAGCATGCGTGACCTTCTATGGTAACTGCCACGAACAGCCCAAGATCTCTCTTTTTTTTGCAGGCGCGTACCATATATCTGAAATGTGAAAGAGAGCGATCAAGGTAGACACGTTTAGTCCGCATTCTTCACCGTTAACTACCACGCATGCGTGTCGCTTCACTGCAGTATACTTCACTGCAGCGGTATACTTTTGGGATTATCAGCAACAAGACAATGGCTGCTGCAAGAAATCATGGTAGTAATTATAAACGCGTACTCCCGGTTCCAAATATTGTATTGCCTGTGGTGTAAAGCAGCAGCAGCGGCTTCTCTTGGCCCAGATATCGCATTAAAATGACCGATCAGGGTAGACAGCTATAGAACATAAATATGTTCATTTAGTGATAACTAAAACATGCTAAAATGGCTTTAGTTGTTCAATTATAAAGCTAGCTAAAGTGTGCCATATGGCTAAAGTGTGCCATATGGCCGGTGCGTCGTTCCATGATTGTCTTACATACACCAGACAGCGCACATTTTTTGGTGTTGACATTTAACATTCAATGGCATGAAGATGGCAGATATTCGCAAAAATCTGCAAACACCCTAAGATTTTTTCGAGAATTACTCTTCTTTTTTAACCTTTGCCGCAGGACGGCTAAGGGCACGCGGATAGCTAATATATAGATAGATAATGACATCGTTTTCACTCCTTTTGGCGATTCTTGTCGAGGCTATGTCTAGTCACGGAGCTATCGCGCAGTGAATGAAGTAACCTCCGGCCACTTCTGGGCAAAGACTCTGTTTTTCGCGGTTTCTGGCACTTCATAGCACTGAGGGAGCAATGTGTGGTCTTTCGGACCGTTTAGGGTGATTCATAACATGATGAAATTGCACTTTTTGTTGACCTTTCTAAGGTTATCCGAAGACATTGACTTAACACGCGCCCTGGAGGGCCTCTGAAAATTACGCGCACTGGAGGGGGGGTGGATTCCGCCCCGCCCCCTAAGATCTCGGCTCCTATTAAAGCTACAGGAACGAAATTCGTAGGGTCGATGGGTACGGTAGTGACCTCTATTGTGTGTACATTTCATGACCTTAGGTTAATATCTTCAAGGTCAAATGAGGTCACATTTTTCACAATTTTCTTGTTTTGCGTGACTTGGCTTGTCATTGTTATGGATCGCTATGATTGTGTTTAAATGCTCCAAAATGGGCCTCAATGATGTTTTGGACGTTACTAATGATGCAATACAGATGCTAGACCCGAAATTTGACCTCAGGTCACCTATATAGCAGCACTTTATCAGGTCAGTTACCTGTTCCAGTTATCGGAACCGGGCCGCCCGCCCTACTGCTCCGTCGGGCAGCTCGGCGCAATCGGCTTCGCGAAGAAAGCGTACATGAATAAAGTATGGAAACGCTTAGGTACACAATGACAAACAGTAGTGCATTTATGACAACATTCCAGTTGACCAAGTTTGGTTCCATTAACCTGTCATGAACTTGACCTGACTGAACCTCGGTGACCTAACATGACCTTGAAACTATATAGCATATCAGTATACATCAAACAAGTCGCTAGTGTTGCCAAGAACACTTTCCATTCGCGGATATACGGGAAGCGCATCAGCGCGATTTTTGTGGTCTGGCGCTACAATTTTCGGCCGATTTCCATTTTTCTTGCTTTAAACGACGCGCCAGTCATTTATAAGCAGGTACGCCAAAAAATTGCGTATATCGACCGGTGAAATCTGGAGTTATGTACGAAAAACCGGAGGGGTAAGCGGATTTCGCCCTTCCTCCCCCCCCCTCATCCAGTCCGCGTGTTAGGGGACCTCGGATAACAATTTTCGACTTTCGAACCAGTCGGTCGTAATTCTTAGTGCAAATTCGAATTCAGCGCCAATGTTTACCCCAGAGAAGGAGACACTAGAAGCTGAGAATATTTTTCAAAAGCTTGATAATGGGGTCACGACTTTGACCTGGCCTAGTACCTTCCTCGTGTGGCAAAATGCGACACAAGCGATATGTCACTGAAGTGACTAAGGAACACATTGGTAGGCATTTGGTGCGCAACCCAGCAGAAACTTCGGAAAAATGTGCGACATCAATTACTTCCCCCAAGTAATTCAGATTTGACTTCACCACAGGGTCCAGCCAATGATCCCATGGGGTCAAATTTGGTGTCAATCTCGGGATCACGTCACAAATACACGCTGCTTGGTGTTTCTCTGGCATACCCGGTTTGGAATCGGCAGGGGATGGGTGTTGTGTCAACTCTCAAGTAGAATGCCAGTAGAAGCTAGCAAAATGACGAATGCTGTTCAGGGCTAACCCGCCCCTTGGGGGAGGGGGTCCTTTTACGCCCCAATATTTTCCCGCGATAGAGAAAGAATGGCGGAGCCGCGGCGCGAAATTTGCAGTACCTTTTCCTTCATCTTTTGCGTCCGATGTGAAAGTTTCAATATCAGCTCATGTAGGGTCATTGACCTAGCTCAGAACAAAGAGAGCCGCGGTATTTATTTGGGCCCTCGATGCAATTTTTTTGGCCCGACATCAAGCTTTTTTAGCACCCAGCCCGATTTTTGGGAGCCCAGTGCGATTTTTGGCCCCAAGAATAAGTTCTTGAGCCCCGCTGTACTTAGTTGGGACCACAAAGGGAATTTTGTGACCCAAACACGATTTATGGAGGCTCTGGCGCGAGTTTCGGGCCCCTGTGCGAATTTCCATAGTTCCGGTTTTTTTCAGGACCCTCGATGCAATTTTGTTTTTCGGACTCCGACGAGGATTTTGTGGCCATAGCGCGATTTGGGGCCCCGGTGCAACTTTGGAGCCATGGCGCGAGTTTTTGGGGTCCCTATGTTTCTATATTTCTATATTTATGGTCTAAATTTGGGACCCGACCGGAATTTCCGGGCCCAGCGCGATTTCTCGGTGCTCCACTGTATATATTTGGGGTCCTCAACGCGAATTGTTCGGGTCGCGACATTCAGCTTTTTAGCACCCAGCGCGATTTGTGGGAGCCTGGCGCGATTTTTGTGGAGCCCCGGCACGAGTTCTCGGGGTTCCGCTGTACGTAGCCAGGGCCACGACGGAATTTTGCGACTCCAGCGCGATCTTTGAGGGCCCGACTCGATTTTCGGGCCTCTAGGCAAATTTTTGAAGCCCTGCTGTTTATTTCGGGCCTTCAATGCCAATTTTTGGAGCCGCAACAGGAACGTGTGGGCCCAAGCGCGATTTTGGGGGTTCCAGTGCGATTTTTGGGCCCCGGCCCGAGTTTTCGGGTTCCTACTGTATTTATTCGCGGACCTCGACCAGATTTTTTGGGGGTCCTGACGGGAATTTTCGGGACTCCAGCGCGATTTTCGGAGCCCAAACGCGATTCTTCGGAGCCCCGGCGCAATTTTTCCGAATACCGACGGAATTCTTTGGAGCTGGACCACCTCTCAGAGGGCTCCCAATTGTCACTGGTCCCCAGTGGGCAAACACCACGGGGCCGACATCTGGCAGCACGACGGTGCGGCCCTCAGCCCCCCCCCCCCCCCTTTTGGTTGCACTACTGGCGGAAATCCATGGAGGCAATGAGCGGACCGAACTGGATTGGGTTCCACCCCATACGGCTAAAACAAAAAAATTATTTCTGGATGGGCAAACCATCATTGGGGGGGGGGGGACAAGGCCCTTCCAAAAGTATGCAAATCTACACCCATGTATATAATTCCGACGGAATTCAGGCCCCCTACCCAAGGTATTTTCGTCCCACCAATCGGCGCTGTCTCATGGCTGTGATGTCACTAGAATCCGACAGCTCGGCCGACGACCATAAAGCCGGCAGTGCGCACTGCTTTTGATGGCTTATTGGCTGGTGGTTCTGGTGAGAGAGGGTATCGAGGAGTAATTAGTGAGTTAAGGAAATTCATAGGCAACATACAACATCAGTTGAAATACCAGCCTTATGCTCATACTAATATACCGAATTCCAAATTCCTCTAGATATATTTCGTTTACTAAGCATCTGCAGTAGATACCTAACACGCCCAAAGAACTAAAACGTCACAAATAACACAGCCAGCACAAAAAGTCGCTTAACAAGTCGCTTAACACGTGACGTAGTCCTAAATTGAAAGTAAAAAAAGACAAGAACGGGGAGATACTTGAGTGACCCAAACAAGAGAAAAGATGCAGGGAAAAGGGGAAGAATAAGAGGCAAGCGGAGAGACACATGAGGAAAGAGAGTGAGAGAGCGAGACTGCGAGAAAGATACAGAGATGGAAATAGAGAATAGAGATAGAGACGGAGAGCGAGAGAGAAGAGAGAGAGAGAGATAAAGCGATAAAGAGAGAAATAGAGAAAGAGAGAGAGAGAGAGAGAGAAGAGAGAGAGAAAAAGAGAGAGAGAGAGAGAGAGAGAGAGAGAGAGAGAGAGAGAGAGAGAGAGAGATACGGATGGCGAGGGGAGGGGCAGGTACACAGAGACAGCAGATTGCAGGTACGGCTGTAGCACCGATCGTCCACGGGGTGATCTGATCACAACACTATCAGCAAGCATCACAGTGCCAGCAGCACACCAGCAGCATCACAGTGCCAACACAGCTAATGATAATATCTGTACGGAGTGGGCTTGATGAGCTTCCAATAAGTCATAATGTTGAGACTCGGCTTGCGGTTCCTGATCTCGATAAATTCTGCTATTTTTAGATCTGCCACGTCTTTGCAGGTGCGGAGGACCGACAGTTGTAGTGACCCTATGTGGATGCCGTCTGTGTTGTGGTGATGCTTCATACGTTCTCCAAAAGGCGTGGTTGGTGTTTGATTCTTCGCGTCTCTTAGATGCTCGTTATATCAATTGTGGACACTTCTTTTTGGTTACTCCCATGTTGAAACGCTTAGGATCGATGCAGGCTTGGCATGTGATTTAATAAACCACATTCTTTGCATGGCATTTACCCTTCACACCTGCAGCGCAAGCGAAGCTTTGCCCGTTTCCTGCTGGGCACGGTGAGGGGTCGAGAGCAAAGCGCGTCACTTTTGTTATAGGGCTTTCCCACTATTCCAGGCTGTCTTAATGGGCAGTCTGGATGATCTGACAGCCGTAGTGTATCTTGTGTGCTAGCTCGGCATTAATGTCCGGAAAGCTGATGTAGGTAGCTTTGTCACTGTCAAAGTGTTGGCCGTGTCGAGCATGGCTGGTGCTTTGTTGTACTTGAAATCTTGCCCGGTTTTTTTTTTATCTGGATAGTCATTCGCCCTGCACATATTTTCTATCTTTGTCATTCCACGCTTTTGAGCCATTATATTCAAGCCTATGCGCTTTGCCCTGAGGAACTGTGAGCATAGCACATGCTTCTTAGTTTGCATGGGATGCGCTGACTTATATGGCAAAATGCCTGCTGAGGCTTGATGCATAATTGTGTGGTATGTTGTCCATCCATGGCAACTGTCAGAAGAGTATCAAGAAAGGGTATCTGATGATTTGGTGATGAGTCGGTACGTTCGATAGTTAACTTTGTGACAGGATGGAAATAATTGATAAAGTTGAAGTACATCTAAAAGACACGAAGAATCGAACACCAAGCACACCTCTTGGTGAACATATGAAGCAGCACCACAACACAGACGTCATCCACATAGGGTCACTGCAACTGTCGGTCCTCCACATGTTGGGAGTCGTCAGATTCATCCACATAGGGTCACTACAACTGTCGGTCCTCCACATGTTGGGAGTCGTCAGATTCATCCACATAGGGTCACTACAACTGTCGGTCCTCCACATGTTGGTAGTCGTCAGATTTTGGGAGCCTAAAAAATTGACCTATGGAAATGTATTGAACGGGATAGTCCTGAGATGAAGTGTGCGGACGAGCTAAGCAAACGAACGAACGCAATACTACAAATTAGATTAATTCAACCTCGATCTTGTATGTTTGTATGGGTCAGTGTATTGGAGTTAGGTTAAATTGAAATGAGTGACCCAATTCCAACCTCATTCTTGCCAAAAGAATTGATTCCAACTTCGGGTACTTTTCTGGGAGGAAGAGTGACTCCAATTCACATCATGTCTAAAAAGGAGTTAAAATCCAACTCCTAACGAACTTCTTGATTAAATAGCATAGGGTGCATAAGAACATAGTCGACAAGCTGGTTGGTTATTTGGGCTTAGGGGCGCATCGACTGCGTTCGTCATACAGCGCCCATAACAATGTTAGATGGTACTGATCGTTTTAAACAGCCCAACAGTTGTACACGAACCTGAGAAATACAGGCAAGTCATTCCGATATTCTAGTTCGTTAGTTAGTGTTGCATGTCAGTGAGGTGTGTAAATTGCTCTAAAGTCGATATCCGAAAGGAAGCGAAAAAGCTGTCCCGAAGTTACCGCACGCGAGTGGTCACCCAAGATATCGCGGAGTGACAGCGACCGCACGACTCCAAAAAGGCGTCTGTGATCATCGGCGAGCAGAGGGCATGAAATCAATACGTGACGCACTGACAGCGGTGCGTGACATCGAGGGCAGTTTGGCCTGTTCTCTCCACAGAGCAAATGGTGGTGTGTTGCGTGAATGTGCCCAAACGGAAGGCGGCAGAGTACGACCTCGTCTCGCCTCGTCCTGCGCTAGGACGAGGTCCACTCTCCTAGACGTGGTTTAATCGTTCGTAGTTTGTTGTCCTGCAAAGTGTTCCAGATATTCTGCCACTTTTCCATAACAAAAGCCGTGATTGAACGGTGATATTCCCTCGCGGGAGCGGCACAGACCGCAGGCAAGGGGCTTGGGCTGCACCTTTCGCAACAGCATCCGCTGCCTCATTCCCCACGATGTCGACGTGGCTCGGAATCCAACAGAGGATACTATCCTTCCCAGCTTGAGCCAGTGATGTGAGACGCCGCAGAACATCCTGTACAATGGGGTCAGGTGGGTTAAACTGCCTTAGCGCCCAAAGACTGCTGAGAGAATCGGTAAAAATGGCATGTGAGGCATCCCGCCCTACTTCAGTAAAACTGAGTGCCTTGATGATGGCAACAAGCTCTGAGGTGTACACCGTTGTAATAGGCGTAGGAACGTCTGAAAAAGTGGGGGGCAGGGTCAACAGCAAGGGCGCATCCAGGGATTTCGCAAAGTACCATTGCTGAACACTTTTGGATAGAGAACCCGATAATTTTAATAATGAACACACAACATTCACCGCCAAGGGGGATGGGGCAGGCCCCCTGGACGCGCCTATGGCTAACAGCAGCATGTCGTACTGAAAAAGAACTATCATCACAGTATACGTACTTTAAAATTCACACTTCACTCGGAACTTCCAACTCTATTCACGACTGATGGATTCTTTTGTAATGATAGGTTTATCTTCCTGGTGCAAGTGAAACCATTCGTACCTATTGTCGTTCAAACAAAATTTCTTCAATTTACGCTATGTGTGTAGGGGGGGGGGGAGGGGGAGGCAAGCTTATTACAGCCTCAATAATGAGTATGTGGTGTGCACTAGTTTCCATGATATAGTACTATAAGTCTCTAAGATGTCCCCCGTTGTAAATGTCACCGATGTTGGTGAGGAGAAAGAATAAGCAAGAACGTAGTTTACTTGCTGGCCCATGGCAAAAGAAGTCCCATGATTGATGTTGGAAAGGATGAGAAACAGAAAAGACGGGTGATCGCTGGTTGAAAATTCTTTGATCCGGTGTGTGGCAGACCAAGATTGACAGGCTAACAGAATTGTATGGTGTTCGTGTTTTTTCAATTAAACAAATGTGTATGGTTTTTAAGGCCCTGCTGCTTTTTGCCAGAGTCGGTACGCTTTGGAGGGCCAGGTGCATTTTCGTCCTCCAGTTGTGCTCTTAGGATCCCCCTGGGTTTATTTGGTTTTTTTTCGCTCACATTTGTGGGACCCAGCACGATATTGGGGGCTCCGGTATAATTTATCGGGGTCCCGTCGCGACTTTTCTGGCCCAGGCGCGTGATTCCGGGGGGGATCCGACGCCAGTTTTCTGGGCTCGACGCAATTTTTGTTGACTTCTCCTGAATTATGTACAGTCCGAGCCACGGCCTGATTTTTCGGGCCCCCGGCGACATTTCTTTTTGTGTCCGCGGCGATTTTTTCGAGCTCCGGTACGTTTTTCGGTGCCGTATGCGATTTGTTAAGGCATCTGGTGGTATGTTTGAGCTAAGGAGCAATTTTCCTGGCTCGGACATTTATTTTTCGGAATCTCTATTTTGAAGGGCTCCGGCTTGATCCTTGTAGGGTTTCGATGCGATTTTGGGACCACGCTGTGCTTAGCTAGGACCACCGATGCCAATTTTTTTACAGCCCCGAGGGGAATTTTTGATGCCCCGACCAGGATTTATGGGATTACTGACAGGAATTTTGGGTCCAAAGCGCGATATTTGGGGGGCTTGGCGCTAGTTCGAGGAGCGTGTTGTGCTTACCTGGGCCCCAGTGCGAATTTAGCGTTCCCGGCGCAAATTGTCTGGTACGGTGCAAGTTTCTTGGTGCCTGTTGCATTTAATTATAACCCCTAATTCTGGGGGCCCCCACGCAAATTTATGGGGCCCAGAACCATCTTTGGGGACCCCGACGCGATTCTTGGGTTCTTGGAAGTCCACCTCTTCAGGGTGTGGGGAGGGGGGCGGTTTGCCATAGGTATGCCACTGCGGCTGCTCAACGAGTTTTTTTCAGCCGATGGCACCCTTAAGAGTAGAAAGGCCCTTTGGAGAACTTTCTTTCGGGGCATGTTCTGAATTTTCCGTTGCTCGGGTCGACTCGGTGGAGTCCTTTCGTGATTTTTTGGCGGTCGACTTGTATTTTTTGTAAGCCTCTTGCGCGATATTTTTTGGCCCCGGTGCGATTTTTCGGTCCCCCAGCGCATTTTTTTTATCGGTGCTTCAAGGCGCTTCTTTTCCGGGACCACACGCGTTTTTAGGGTCTGACACAATTGTTGTGGCCGTAGAGTAACATTCCGGGTAGGAATTGATTTTGGGAAGCCAGCTGCGGCTTGTGAGGCTCCGGCGGGACGTTTTGGGCCACTAATGTGATTTTCAATGGCAGCGGCGCGACGTTTTTGTGTCTAAGTGCGATTTTTGGACCATGTCTTCATTTGTTGGGATGCCTATCGCGAGTTTTAGTGGCCTTGACACGTCTTTGAGGGCCCAACACGTTCTGGTTTCTTTTGGATCGACCGATAGGAGCCCAAAGTGATTTTCCATATCCAGACTGTTTTTCGTTGCCCCGGATTCATTTATTGGGTGTTCCCGATGAGACTTTTGGGGCCCCGGTGCGACCTATCAAGCCCCTAGCGTAATTTTCAGGGACCCGGGTGCAACGTTTTGGTACCTTCAGGTTCAGCGTGATTTTCAGTGGCCTCGGCCCAACGTTTTGAGTCCCCGTTGTGATATTCAAAAACCACGGCACGACCTTGTTCGGCCCCCAGCGTGATTTTCTGCGGCCCAGACAGTCTTTCTGCGGCCCCCATGGTGATTTTCAAGGACCACGGCACGACATTTTCTGCTCCCAGCGTGGTTTTCAGGGTCCCCGGTCAAACTTTTTGTAACCCCCAGCGCGATTATCAGGGGCCCCGGCCCGACCTTTTGGGACCCAGTGTGATTTTGAGGGCCCGGCCAGTCTTTTTCGGGCCAAGCGTCATTTTCTGGGGGCCCGGAGAAACTTTTTGGCCCCCAGCGTGATTTACAGGGGCACGGTCGACCTTTTATGGCCTTAGCGTGATTTCATGGGGCCCTGGCGCGACTTATCGGGGTCCCGGCGCGACTTTTTGGAGGCCCAACGGTATTTTCAGGGACACGATCCCACATTTTGCAGCCATCAGCGTCATTTTTAGGGTCCCGGGACGATTTTTTAGGCATTAAATGTGATTTTCAGAGGCCTTGGTGGGATTTTGGGAGGCACCAGCCTCATTTTCAGGGGCCTTGGTGGGATTTTGGGAGGCACCAGCCTCATTTTCAGGGGCCTTGGTGGGATTTTGGGAGGCCCCAGCCTCATTTTCAGGGGCCTTGGTGGGATTTTGGGAGGCACCAGCCTCATTTTTGGAGGCCCAGCCTCATTTTCAGCGACCCCTGCGCGACATTTTGGCGGCCCCAAAGTGATTTTTATGGGCCCCGGTGCGATTGTTGGGGACACCAGCATGATTTTTAGGGAGTCTGGCGCTATTTTTTCTAACCCAGGCGCGATTATTTGGGGCCCACAACCTCTCATGGGGAAGGGGACTGCTCCAATGCCCCCTTCCTTCGATACGCCAATGCGTATGCCCCAATGACTGTATAGCTTAACCATGACGTCTATGGAGTACATCGCACAAAATCGACTTTCCTATGCCCATTTAACTTCTTGCACCAGAAGTAGTGTTCAGAAATATACACCCTGCAATTGGCCTCAGTTTATCTCATTATCTTCAGGGTTCTTAAATCTCAGCCTGGACGTACACATCACTGGACGATGAAAAGCCTTGGTAATAGTGTAAGACGGCTTACATTTTCTTCAATACTGCGCTTGTACGGTCGCGGGCCAGACCAGCCTGCCAGACGACTCGTCACAGCCGACCGAAACAAAGCTGCGAGAAGCCACCTAGACCGTGACGGGACAAACAAGCCAATTCAAGTGGGCCCATGACACCGGGCACACCCATCGGGAGTGGTATAAATACCGCCGACAGGCAGTCGGGAGGACATTCAACGGAGGACATTCAACAAAGAACATTCGACGGGACCGCCAGGAAGCTGATAGTGAAAGTGTAGTGCTTGAGCCTTCACTAGTGTGCGGACGACACAGATTCTCCTGGCATGTGAGTGAACCCTTGGCGATGTACCATTCACCAATGTCCGTGACCTGACCCGCCCGTCACTGGTGAAGTCAAATCGGCATGGCCCCGGTCAGTGGAGGGAGGCGATAATTTTCCCCTGCAAGTGAGATCAGATAAATGAGGGGGGGGGGGCACAGTTAGAGCCAGCTGGGCGTAAGTGGATGCGAGTGAAAGTGTGTGAGCGAACCGTACAGGTTCGGCCCCGGAGCGAGAATGCCACCAAATGAATAAATGTGTATGTACGTGCGTACGAAAAGAGGGTGGGGAGATTGTAAGGTGGTAGGTAAGGTTTCCTAGATTGCAAGGTGGTAGGATAGGTAAGGTTTCTTTCTTCTCTGTTCATTGACTACACCTGTGAAATATATAACCTGAGAAAAAAAACGCATGTTACTATGAGTATATCCTCATTCCCGTCCAAGGGAGAGTTGGAAACGAGAGACCCACCTGGTCTCGAAAGGATACTAAAGGAACACAGATCTGGCCCGAGCCGTGTTAATTAACCCCTCCATTCTTTCCGAGGGATATACAGTACTACGGAGATCTGTTGGGCCTCACGTCACTCTACGGATAAAACTGTACGAACGGCCAAAGTGCGCATAATACCGGCCTCTGCCTCTCTGCCCCTCTGCCTATCTGTCATTTAAATCTCTCTCTCTCTCTCTCTCTCTCTCTCTCTCTCTCTCTCTCTCTCTCTCTCTCTCTCTCTCTCTCTCTCTCTCTCTCTCTCTCTCTTCTCTCTCTCTCTCTCTTTATTTCTCTCTCTCTCTCTCTCTCTCTCTCTCTCTCTCTCTCTTCTCTCTCTCTCTCTCTCTCTCTCTCTCTCTCTCTCTCTCTCTCTCTCTCTCTCTCTCTCTCTCTCTCTCTCTTCTCTCTCTCTCTCTCTCTCTCTCTCTCTCTCTCTCTCTCTCTCTCTCTCTCTCTCTCTCTCTCTCTCTCTCTCTCTCTCTCTCTCTCTCTCTCTCTCTCTCTCTCTCTCTCTCTCTCTCTCTCTCTCTCTCTCTCCCTCTCTCTCTCTCATCCCCACTCTCGGTAAGACAGTTACGACACCCCATGCACCGAGATCTCAATTCGATTTTCCCTTGGATGCTGATTGCCCGATATCAATTTGTAGATCCCAAACCCCAAGTTGACGCCGTTAAGGAACGTTCAGAGCGCTGACCATTACGTCGTCAAATACACTAATTGCGAGTAAGAATTAGATAGTGCACTAACTCCGGGTTCGTCCATTGCTTAATGTAAAACTAGCCGGCGAGACAGGGCAGGACGAACCTGACTACCGTCTGTGACGAAAAAAACGTGAGACAAATTACGCAATTAGCGAGGAGACGGCCTGCAAGCCGCCCTTCCACGGGCGATAACTTCCATGGGCCCAAAACGTGAGCCTCCGCCCTCTTCTCTTCGGAGGAGACGGAGGAGGGCTGATTGAAGACGGAAATGACGAAACACTGTTGGTTGAACCCCTGGGAAAGCGTGCCGAAAAGACTGGATAATTCACAAGGCAGCGGGTTCACTTGAGAAATTTTAGGCCGCAAAAACCCTCCGGCCTGGTGATCCCAGAGCGCGGAAGGGCATCCCGAGGGTGGTCAGATCCGACGGGGTCCAATGGGTAAGCTCGCAGGCAGCGGCACCCAATTTTGGGTCGGGATGAATCTGTGCGCACAGTTAGGTAACAGCCAAAAACGGCCAGGTCGGTATTCCTTCCCTGTCTCAGCTATTCCAGCAGGTCTGGGCCTCTCGATTACGGCACAGGCAGGGGAGATGAAGTTTGGCGTTCCGTAAGCCCCCAAGGATAGGACAGGCAGGGGATTTGAGGGTCTCCCGACCATGACCCCGGGCAGGATAGGTTAGAAAGACGATAAGGTGGCCATCCCGACCGATTTGTGGCCCAGGACCACCTGTGGGGTGCCCGCCAAATCGCAAGTTGGAGCATGCAATCCTGGCAAGGCGTATGACTCCTTTAATTGTAGGTATGTCGGCCATTATTCCTCAAGCCCCGCATAAGACCATCAGAAACTAACGGAATGTCGCAGCCCAGTGTCACCGAGCCTTGAAGGCAGTAAAGTAAATAGTATCATTCCCAACCAACAGTGTCGCGTCAGCCGGTCACAGTTGTGGGCCTAAGCACGGGTAATTTACGTTTAACTTTGGGCTAGAAAGCCCTAAGCAACGGTCTGAGGAAGTAAGACTCGCTGAATGCGCATGCACCACTGGAAGGGAAATTATCGGGCCAACACTTTTAATAGAGAGCGAATGTTCGTAATGGAAGATGGAAATGAATGGATTACGTGGGAGCATGCATGACGTAGTTATGGGTAGTTAAGGACCAGTGGGAGCTGTTGGAACTCTGCGTACGCATCTAGCTGTCAGAAACCCTCGTTGCCAAAATTTGACCCAGGATAATTACCTAGGCCCTCAATTTGCCAGTCCGGTGACCCGTGGGAGCATGCAGGTGGATGACATGGAGGGAAACAAGCGGGGACTTTAACACTTAAAGAGGGCCCAGAAGTCGGACGAGGGCCGGTGACGGACGCATTTCCAACTCCAATGTCCGTCCATTACTCTTATGACCCCCCCCTCCTAGGCCTCTCCAACCATGCGGCTCCTCTATCCCTGGCGCCACGACCAAGCCAGGTTCACTCACGAATGGAAGTGGTGAAGTGAGAAGACTTGACCTCGCTATATAAATTTGTGTTAGGATAACGAGTTACGGGGCGCCGACAAGATAACTATACGAAGACACATATGATGACTGCACAAACTACACCGTGGACTCGAGGCACACCGCTCGCTGTGGGCCGCCCCGGTTAGGGGCCGGCGGCACGCCGGAAGCGGGATCGGCGCGGGCCGGGGAGCCGCCCGGCGCCCGTGAGCGTAGCGAGCGTGGCCGCCGGCCGGCGGCCGCGCGGAAACACCTGTCACAAGGTCGCTTCGACGTCAAGGGCGCACCGCAGTGGAGCAAGACCCAATAACACAGACCCAATAACAATACACCACACAAGACTCCAAGACGACCACACAAGACTCCAAGACTACTCCAAACTAAGACGACTGCTACTCAGACACTACTCAAGACCTTACCTGCAAGACCCATAGAAACCAACACCCTCACCAATCCCTAATAGCCAATCCCTCCCCACCTACCAACCCTTATCCCCAACGAAGACAAGGCGACCAAACCAATGATCCCCTCCCCCTCCCACGCCACCACCCCTACATACCCCCCCCCCCCCATTTCCAACCCTCCCCCTCCATCCCCCCCCCCCCACACCGACCCCGCCCCCGACCTCGCCGCCCTACAATAGTCTCCGTTGTAATTCGGTGTTTTGAATTTTTTAAAAAAAATTTCTTTAATAAATATTTTTAGGAATAATTTTTTTTATTAAAAAAAGATTAATTAAAAAGGCACCACCATCTTACCGAACCATTTCTGTTCAACGACATAATTTGAATTCAATGTTTAACGTGCTGTCAATGCCACTACGCAGTTACCCAGCTGAAGATCCACTCGGGTCAGTTGCCATGTTCGTCATGTGCCTTCTCACGTCACATGACAACCATCGCTCGTTACTCGTCACATTATCACTCTTCATATCACTCCTCGTGTGACCTTGTCAGGTTGCACCACGAGCGCCTAATCCTCTCGGGGATTCTGAGATTCTGGCAGGCGTTCTCGCACTTGAAGTTGATATAATAGGTTGTGGACTTCATTATTGTATCTATGCTACCATAATAAATGATGGAAATAAGTATTTTGCTATGTTGGACACCAGCACCGAGAATACCCAGGCATCTCCCTGAAAAGGTTGGATATTTGTGCGCTGTGCCAAACTGTGAAAATCCATTGAAATGTGAAAATGTTTACGTTCTATTTCATACTACAGTCACGCAATGTATGTATCGTGGCAGTAATTTTCTGCTTCAATGATCAAAATACATGCAAATGTTGAAGTGTATGGCAGCTAGGAGCAAGGCCATATATAATACATGGCTATGTAATATCAAGGTAAGGAACTTGTACTTGCAAATTGTACGTCTTACCTTGATTGTGTTACGTTACTGCCTATCAGCCTTTATAATTGTCTACTGTAGGCAATATTAATGAAATCGATGTTAAATATGTTAACAGTAAAAGAACCACAGTGAAACTCTAGTATGAATGTATTTTGGTATTAGCTGGCACATCATCTGCTTTATAGTCT
Source organism: Ashinkailepas kermadecensis (assembly GCA_034440615.1). NCBI lineage: Eukaryota > Metazoa > Arthropoda > Thecostraca > Neolepadidae > Ashinkailepas > Ashinkailepas kermadecensis. The sequence goes on from JAOTOM010003267.1 coordinate 107,118, forward strand.
TTTCATAACATAATATAAGGTGTGAATATCCATACATATGTTGCATTACATCAACTCCTGAATTAGTTACGTTGTTGTAAGGTCATGTCCAAGTGTGTATGACTTAGAAATGAAGTGCTTCCATGTGATATGTGCAACTTTTATTTAGTTAAGTATTGTAGGAACTTTTTCACATATTCAAATGTCTGCATGCTGCCTTTTATTTAATGTAAATGTAATAAAAGTGGGAGGGCCAGCTACCATTGTTGCCCCCCCACACTTTGAAAAGTGGGAGGGTCATGCCCTCCCCCCCTCCACCAGCATGGTCGCGTCCCAAGTACTGCGCAATCCTCGTAACCCATCCACACCGGAAAGTGGTCACTGCCCAGGGGGTCATCGGCCACAGACCAGCTAAAACGTTGTGCGAGTTGTGGGCTACACAAAGTGAGGTCCAGAGCAGAGGTATGGCCAGAGGGCTGGGTGAGGTGGGTCTTTGTTCCAGTGTTTGGAATGCACAGGGATACATCGTGCATAAAGGATTCTAAACACCGGCCCCGTACGTTAGTATCAGCGCATCCCCATGCCGTATGGTGAGCGTTAAAATCACCTAGTATCAAGACCGGTGGGGGAAGTTCGGACATCAGGCGTCGTAGCTCAGTAGACGGAAAGCCAGCACCTGGTGGCAAGTACAACGAGCAGATAGATATGGGACGGCGATTAAAATGTACTCTTACTGCGACGGCCTGCAGCTTGGCGTGCAGCACCAATCTCTGCGCCGCCACACTGTGGTGGACAGCCAGCAGCACCCCACCAAATGCAATGGTGTCTGAGAACGTGTCCTGTCGAAAGACCGAGAAACATTTTGGGTCATATAAGTAGTCAGGCGTCACCTTTGTTTCCTGGAGACAAATGGCCGCCGGGCAGTGGCGGTTTAAGAGCACCTGGAGGTCTTCCGTGCTGGTCCTCAGCCCCCTACAGTTCCATTGTAAAATAGACCGCGGCTGATCCATTTGAAACAAGTTAAAATAGTGTGTGGAAAACATCACAGCCAGTATCACAAGTAGACGCTCTCGTGATCCCGCGGTCCATTTTGAAACCATGGAGTATGACAGTGTGCAACTGGGTAGAAGTAGTTTAAAGGTCCGGGTTCACAAAATGTACATAAAACGTACCACCCTATGGTGAAGTGAGGGTGAAGCGGGTCTCCCATCACCCGATGATTTGAATGAGATGGGATGAACATAGTCGACAAATTGTACCTAGTGTTGAAAGACTATAGACATGCAAATTAAAAGCCATGCCGAATCTAATATGTTCCATGTTTTCTTCACCAATACGAGGATATCTATTTTCACGACTACACATTTTGAGAAAAGCCACACCAGTGACCAGGGAAATTGGAGCAGTGCACCCTTTTAGTGCACAACATACCAGTATTAACGGAATCATGGTGGCAACTTTCTTGCCAGAACAACGCATTTCGTCTACACAAGGGCGCCGACATCACCGAGAGGCGGCAGGCCGACACGGAACTGAACAACAACAATTTCGTCAACAAACAGCAGTTACTACAGTATAGTATAGCATCCTTACGACATCGCGAATTGATACAGCATAGCGGGCATACCTACCAGGCCACGAATGATTTCTTCCACTAAATAAGCTAACAAGCTCTGTATTGAACTCGCCAATGAATCAGGGAAACGCGAGCGAAGCGATGGTGTATCTATTAAAAGACATCTTTTCACATTCACTTTAAATCCATTTCCCGGGTGAACTCGGAAGATTGTGCAATCTGTTAACATGCTAAGGAACAAAATCGTCCCCTGAATGTCTTACTTAGAGCAGGTTTATAAAGGCCTTGGTTGTGACCTTGGTGATCGGAGGCTGGTCAAAGCAGATGAGCGTCACTATCGCTTTATCCAACTGCGCATCCTTGGCGCACTTCGTTTGCCTTTGACTGGGCGGGCCACGACTGCACAGTTTTTCGTGATCTGCCAGTTTTGTGGGATCTGCTCACGTCGCATATGACGTGCGAAATTTGACGTCACTGATATCCTCACAAGCATGACAGCCTTGCGCATCTTACGCGTGTAGCTCGCAATACCAGTATCACCTTCACTGCTTATGAAAAAGAAACTCCTCAAAGAGTAAAGGCTTCGTTACAGCGGAACCCTCACTGGCGGAATAGCTACGGTTGGTTGTGGGATCACTGGTGATGGGACCTTCCACATTCCCCAGCGGAACCCTCACTGGCGGAATAACTACGGTTGGTTGTGGGATCACTGGTGGTGGGACCTTCCATTCCCAGCGGAACCCTCACTGGCGGAATAACTACGGTTGGTTGTGGGATCACTGGTGGTGGGACCTTCCCATTCCCCAGCGGAACCCTCACTGGCGGAATAACTACGGTTGGTTGTGGGATCACTGGTGGTGGGACCTTCCATTCCCAGCGGAACCCTCACTGGCGGAATAGCTACGGTTGGTTGTGGGATCACTGGTGGTGGGACCTTCCACATTCCCAGCGGAACCCTCACTGGCGGAATAGCTACGGTTGGTTGTGGGATCACTGGTGGTGGGACCTTCACATTCCCCAGCGGAACCCTCACTGGCGGAATAACTACGGTTGGTTGTGGGATCACTGGTGGTGGGACCTTCCACATTCCCCAGCGGAACCCTCACTGGCGGAATAACTACGGTTGGTTGTGGGATCACTGGTGGTGGGACCTTCCACATTCCCCAGCGGAACCCTCACTGGCGGAATAGCTACGGTTGGTTGTGGGATCACTGGTGGTGGGACCTTCCACATTCCCCAGCGGAACCCTCACTGGCGGAATAGCTACGGTTGGTTGTGGGATCACTGGTGGTGGGACCTTCCACATTCCCCGACGCAGCTCCGGAAGGCCATCCAGAGAACCAATCTTCTCCTTCAACACCCCTGCGGCATATCGACGCTCAGAGCACACTGCACACTGATGCTGATATATGGCCTTGACACTTGGCGCGTCCCAGCCCTGACGATCTCGAGTGAGGGGCGCAAGCTTCGGACCTATCAGACATGCATTGTATTGGTGCCTCTGCCTGAAGGTACCTAACGATAATTCGACAGTGAAAAGTCATCCCTGCTTTGAATTGTACTATTATACGCTGGCCGCTTTATTGTATGCTACTAAATATCTTTACGAGTTAAACATGGAGTTAAATACAACTCTTCGGCAATAACGTGGAGTCCCTCCAACTCCGATGGGACGTGCGTGGAATGATTCCAACTTCACTCCTCTGAATACAAAAAGGAGGCACTCCTGAATCACTGAACTCCAGGTAATTCAACTCCAATACACTGGTCAGGGCTTCAGGGATTTGTCTTGATTCAGGACACTGACTATGTAAAATTACATGTCAAATGAATTGTCGTCAAATGATTAATTGATTATCCTATTATATAAAGAACCCAAGTTCTCAGTTTCTGAGACATAAGGCGTAATATTCAAAATATTTAGGAATAATGGCTTTCATTTGATCCATTACATGGGTTTAAACTCAACTCTTCTCTTCTTTTCTCAAGTTCTTTTTTCTCGACGAGTGCTCGTTTCAAACCAAATATGACCCATCCTGATACGGCCCCACAACTACGCGAGTACGTGCAATTCACCTGATCCTCTGCTTTTTACCCGAATTAAAAAAGCAATGGAGGTGAAATGAGTCCTGTATTGATGATTGTCACAAACCAGATATGAACAAACTGAAGCACTGGACTTCGAGCGGCTGAAAAGAACGGCTCCTTCGCCGACCCAGTGGCATGGTTAGCGGAAGAACAGCATCTCTCCAATCTCCAGACACAGAGAACGAGGAATCGAACAGACAAAGCTTGTGACGCTCACTACGCGCAATGAGTTGCATGAATTTACTAGTGTAGAGTATAAATCACGGTTTTTATAGTGTATGTCATACATATGTGTCAAGGTCATACATACGCACCTCTTGCGATCTCCTATTCAAGCGTGCCAGGTCCCGCAGTTCAAGTGCATTTCTGTTCCGTTTTCCTGTACAGCTAAGAGAGTAAATTGTGAGAATCAAGGAGATGGAGAGCAAAGTGCGACCCGTGGTGATAATCCTGATGATAAAATGACTAACCAGTCTCAGTGAATTATAATATATTGAAAAATCGAAGCGTGAAGCGCTTCGGCTTACTGACATTTTTGGACATGAACCATTTCACTGGGACTATTAAGTTTTGTCATCAAAGATAAATTGTGACCTGTCTTCTTGGCCAACGCAATTAATTGAGACGCCATGTATTCCGTGTGATAAAGCGAGGTAACTGTGTTCGGCTGTTGATTTGTGGTTGCGTCCAGTTTTCAGGCAGTGCTGGGCATTGACCTGGACATTGACGAGAGGTCAGAGTGGGAGCATGAGGTGATGGGCTACACCAGTCTGAGGGCCTCTTCATTCAGCAGCAGCACCGGTAGTCTGCAGGTATCGCTCACACACATCTGCTCATATGCAGGTAGAAAACACTTAAGTAATGATTATATCCATATCATGCATCAATTCAAGCTAAATGTCTGCTTTTTATAACTTCTGTATAGCTACATTCATCCAGAGTCAGAGGTGTCGTTTTGCATACCTTTGCAGGGTTAGTTAGTTGGTTGTTTGGGCTGCAGGGCGTTTCGACCTTTGCAGGAGTAATTGTCTCCATATGAACTCATGTCCCCGCAATGGTCCAATGTTCCCTCTCTCATCAATGAAATGCTGTGCGACTTTTTGGGAAAGATTGACGAAAAATACCCATGATAATTCATCTCCCCAAGAAGGAGAATGGTCCACGAAATTTTCGGAGCATAACGAGGACGTGCCCGCACAATGCTTCGCACCATTCGCAACAAACGGTACTGCCCATATCAGGCGTCCCACTTGAGTTGAGCACACCGCCATAATGTGCGGCATGCATCAACATATGCATGACTGTTTTGCTGAAACCCACCGTCCTGAAACAAGCCACGCTCCCTCAAATCTGAACCTAGTAGATCCACGCCGAACCCGTGCAGCACGGCTCAGAGTCGGCAACAGCCTGAGGCGACAGCGTGACGCCCGTGTCACCCCTGTCGACAGGTGTGTCAGCGCACCAGCGGGCCGCACATCATCCAGATGGAAATGTCTCCGCGCGTGACGAGGTGGCCGCGACGCTCAGGCGCCGCCAGCTCGTCCGACACCCTCCTCAGTGTCGACTGCGCCCGGCCCACACCGACAGACGCGGCGCACGGCCAGCACCGCGCCGCGTGGTGCGCCACGGACGTCACCACCGCCGGCTCCTCCGACACCCTCCTCAGTGTCGACTGCGCCCCGGCACCGCGCCGCGTGGTGCGCCACGGACGTCACCACCGCCGGCTCCTCCGACACCCTCCTCAGTGTCGACTGCGCCCGGCCCACACCGACAGACGCGGTGCACGGCCAGCACCGCGCCGCGTGGTGCGCCACGGACGTCACCTCCGGCGACAGCGCCGCCGCGCACGCGGCCCACCAGCTGCGCTATATCGACGACTCGAGCGAAACCAGCTAACGGCGCGGCTCTGGTGACGTCACAGAGGCGCGGTGGACTTGTGTCGCCGCGCCACCATTGTCCACTCCGCACTCGGCCAGGAGAGCAAATGTGTCCAATTTACCGTGTGATGCCTGTCTGCAATTTTACGCACGCAGCAGTGTTTATGTACTGGAAGAAGGGGTGCGCATGCCAGATGGCCTTGGTGCAGTGCACACTGACGGATGGCCACGGCTAATTAGAAATGTGTATACAGGGTTGTGACATCAGGATTACGTTTGATTTACAGAGAACACGTTTGTAATTTTGCGTGGAGCTTTTGTCTCGCGTCTCTTGATCCCAGTCTCTTTTGTACCTCGGCAAACAGGTGACCTGATTGACATGTTGATTGAAGTGAAGGTACTTCAGTTGTTTAACACGCAGTGCGTGCTCCACGCTGTTCTGCTTTGCATATGAGCGTGCATGGCGAGCTGAATGCCGCAGTACAGATGACTCTGGGTCACCTGTGACGGTCACACAGATCACACAGACAACCTCACACACAGTGGCGCAAATAGCACTTTCTTAAGTGGGCCTGACCCAAAAGAATGTCAAGGAGCAAAAAATGCTTTCGACGCGCCATGTGCGCCGAAAATGTTTGCTTTTGCTTTGTGAAAATCTGAAAATGTCTTGTTTGATCTAGCGTATTTTTTATTGCTAAGGGGGGGGGGGGCTTGGCTGCGCCTCTACTCACAGATCTTACACAGATGACTGGGTACGTCCATCCAGATGGACCGAGTGGTGGAGGGAATCCAGACGCCCATCCAGATGGACGGAAATGGAGCCAGAAATGATGGCATGTTGCACAACAGGACATGAATCGCGTTAGTTCTGGGGATGTGCAGAAAAAAATTGCGCACTATGGAGCTTCGACAAAGCTGTAATCACTTCGCTGTTGGCCGTTATAATCCGGAGGATCATTTCACTGAGCGGTTGGCTATTATAACAGAGCTGTTATTTGACTCTTCGGTTGGCCATTTCAACCGGAGGGGTTATTTTAATCAGTCGTTGACTTTTATAACCGGGATTGTCATTTCACTGAGCGGCTGGCCATTACACCTAGAACTGTCATGTTACTGGGCGTTTGGCTATTATAACCGGGACTGTCATTTCACTGAGCAAACTTTGTCGGATTGTGGTGTGTCACAACCCGCCACAATGTGCCACGTGCTGCGTGGCTGCGCAGCGACCCATCGTCACACAACAGAACATCCTACTTCCCTGCTGTGTGATGTGATGTCACTTGTGTTCAGAATGTAACTGACTGCGAATACACGTCCCAGTTGGCACATTGATAATTCACGACTCGTGTGTAAAGTCATGTCGTCACCTTATGCGCGTGTCTCCATACAGTTGTTGCGATGTGACGATCAATATGTATCCAAGTGCCTGAAGCAGGTCGATCGAACTAGAGGGGCTTCTACAACTGCATCCGTCCACTGAGCAATACTTCCACGTATTTGCGTAAGAGCACCACTTGTCTCTAAAACAGCACCAAAATTACCACTCCGGCAGTGCCCAGTAGGTCTAAGCTCAAGTAAGTACCCATGTATTTCGCAAGTGAATGACTCGGGCGCAAGAAGTAACATGCGCTTGCAGACCGAGAACCGAAAAAAATGCTTCCAGAAGAAGTCCGGGTTGCTTCTCAGGTCATTTTGGCCACCATTGCAGGCCCCTCTGCTCTCATTTCAGATTACTCTGCCCACCATCTCAGCTCGCTCTGTTCGTTCTCATAGGCCACTCCGACTGCCCTTCATGTTACTCTGCCCGACATCGCGGGTTGCTCTGCTCGCTTTGTCAGGAGGTGTCCGCCTCATAGGCCGCTCTGCCCGCCCCCAAAGGTCACCATGTCTGTCCGCTCCAAGTTGCTCCGCTCGCTCTCTCAGGTCTGCCCGCCCTCATAGGTCGCTCTGCCCGCCCTCTAAGACCGCTCTGCCAGCTCTTTAAGGTCGCTCCGTCCGCCTTCTCTGGCCGCTCCGTCCGCCCCAGCCTGCCGCCCCGCCCGCTGTCGTACCGCAAGCTCGGCCACGGCGGCACCAGATGGCCGTCGCGTGTTGATTTCATCGCCGGCCGGGAGAGTGGTGGGGCCATGTCATCTGTCCGTTCGGCAGTGATGGCTCTCCCAGGGCACTGATTGACAGCGATCGAATCAGCCGGTCAGCCGGTCAGCCGGCGACGACTGGCGGCTGGCGGCTGGCGGCTGGCGGCTGGGCAACTGTGCCACCGATGGAGCAGGTGCGGCCAACGCCACGCCGACTGCAGGTAATGAAGCCAATTGGCGGCCGAGTCACGTGCTTGGTGAAATATGTGCACTAAAGGGAGTTAGTTTTAGCTTATGCTTTTCAGCAATATTTTCAGCCGGATCAGTCTGAAATTGGCTAGTCTAACCAGGGGCGGATGAATGCAATTTTATGCGGGGGAGGGGGCACTCTGGTCACATACGTTCTGGCAGGGCATTCGGTGACCGGGAGGTCCGACTGGCGTTCCAAATGTGGGTCATCGGCCTTCAAGAGGCCAGGCTTTCAAGAACTCAGACGTCCTTCGTCTAGAATGAGCGCTGAAGACTGGCAATTTGGCCAGTTAAATAGCGGCTGGGAAAAAGAGTGCGGACAGTAACGGTAACAAATGAAGGAAGAGAATCGGAGGATAGGGTCGACGAAAAGTTGGATAATGGGCGATATACTGCACGTGCAGAGCAGGAGATGAGTGGTGGGAGGGAGGCAGAGAGACACAGAAAGAGAGAGAGAGAAAGAAGAAAAAGAGACCGAGACAGAATCAGAGACAGATACCGTAACAGAGGCAAGACATACACACAGACACACAAATGCACACGCAAGATTTAAATCTCGCAATGTCCCAAATTTCTCAATGTTTCAAATCTTGAAGTACTAAAAATAGCGCAGTACTTTGATTTTGTGTGTGGACGGTACGAAGATGGCAATGCTCACACTGAGGATGTATTGTAGGTTGAGGTTGCTTCGCGCCGCCCATGGAAGGGAGGGTGGATGAAATGTGATGGAGGCTGAACTCAAACAGGATTCTCCTATATCATTAAATTAAGCCTTTTAACCTCGAGAAACATCTAGTTATAGTGCGTCAAATCAGTCCAAACAAGATTTGAACATCTGCAACCAATCTCCAGCTGCCGAACATTAAACTGTTTTGGTAGTGCACCAATCACATGGCGTTTAACGATCGTCATAGTCATCGTTATCAACCATCTACGAAACTTAAACTCATCATAGACATCTAAGGTAGGCGGCATTTCATTTGAACTTGTGCACTGAATAGTGTTGAAATGTAACTGAGATGTGGGAAACAATTTTCTAGCCAACCCTCCATGCCTATACCCTGGACGACTTCTATTCTTAGCGTGAATTTATTTTCATGTTCAGCACCGCATGCAGTAGCTAGTACTGCTTCATACACGAGCTCGCTTTGAAAAGTGTCAAGGTTTGTCTGTTTCGTGCGGGTGGGTGGAGAATGCACATGTGTGCGTGCATTTATATGTATATACATGTTCACTACATAATCATGACCACCGAATACGTCGTCGACGTCTTACTGCAACACAGAAAATTCATGATCCATTGAATCAATATTAAGGTGCTGCTATCCATAATATGAATCGTTTTGGCTGCTCCCGTAGCATGAATCTGGTCGGTCTGTGCTTTACTCGGATATAGTGCTAATTTGCTTTACTCGGATATAGTCGTGTCAAGTACTTACACAAACTTTTATTTGTGGCATTAAGTCGGTGTATGGTCTCGGGGAAAAGTTAGGTCTCTGGAATTATATTCACCCAGTCCATGAGCTGAAAATGTAGGGCCATCGACCATAAACCTATAATAACCTATGTTCAATCAATTCTAGTGGCTAAATTTACGGTGATAGTTAGAGAATCTACATAATATCTATGCTTCTCGTTTCGCAAAAAGTTTTCATTCTATAGCTTTCTTGGGCTTGAAATGAGACTTTTAGGAAGGTTGTAGGTAGCATAAAGTAACGCTATGTACACACAATGTCAAGCGCATGAAAATACTTCGATATTTTGTTTTTTTCTTCGATAGAGTGGATTTTGACTCGCGTCTCAGCTTAAAGCCACCACAGGCTCCCCATCAAGACACATGCACTCTTGCTCTCTCTCGCGCAAATAGCGAACGACCCGGATCGCCTCCTCCGAGCCAACAGAGCCCTGACAGCCCTGGAAGGTCTGTTTTAGCTCATCGAGAGTGCACGGAGGCACGCCCCTGAGCTCCGCCAGACCCACGAACCAGAATCAGTAGTTGACGTGGGGACAGGTCCGTGCTCCGGACGGGTGACGACCGGCCCGTGCTCCGGGCGGGTCACGACTGGTCCGTGCTACAGGCGGGTCACGGCCGGTCCGGGCTCCAGGCGGGTCACGGCCGGTCCGTGCTACAGGCGGGTCACGGCCGGTCCGGGCTCCAGGCGGGTCACGGCCGGTCCGGGCTACAGGCGGGTCACGGCCGGTCCGGGCTACAGGCGGGTCACGACCGGTCCGGGCTACAGGCGGGTCACGGCCGGTCCGTGCTACAGGCGGGTCACGGCCGGTCCGTGCTACAGGCGGGTCACGGCCGGTCCGTGCTCCGGGCGGGTCACGGCCGGTCCGGGCTACAGGCGGGTCACGGCCGGTCCGTGCTCCGGGCGGGTCACGGCCGGTCCGGGCTACAGGCGGGTCACGGCCGGTCCGGGCTACAGGCGGGTCACGACCGGCCCGTGCTCCAGGCGGGTCACGACTGGTCCGTGCTCCGGGCGGGTCACGGCCGGTCCGGGCTACAGGCGGATCACGACCGGTCCGTGCTCCGGGCGGGTCACGGCCGGTCCGGGCTACAGGCGGGTCACGACCGGCCCGTGCTCCAGGCGGGTCACGGCCGGTCCGGGCTACAGGCGGATCACGACCGGTCCGTGCTACAGGCGGGTCACGGCCGGTCCGTGCTACAGGCGGGTCACGGCCGGTCCGTGCTACAGGCGGGTCACGGCCGGTCCGTGCTCCGGGCGGGTCACGACCGGTCCGTGCTACAGGCGGGTCACGGCCGGTCCGGGCTACAGGCGGGTCACGACCGGCCGGTGCAGGCGGGTCACGGCCGGTCCGGGCTACAGGCGGGTCACGGCCGGTCCGGGCTCCAGGTGGGTCACGACCGGTCCGGGCTCAGGCGGGTCACGACCGGTCCGGGCACCAGGCGGGTCATGGCCGGTCCGGGCTTCAGGTGGGTCACGGCCGGTCCGGGCTCCAGGCGGGTCACGACCGGTCCGGGCTACAGGCGGGTCACGGCCGGTCCGTGCTCCGGGCGGGTCACGGCCGGTCCGGGCTACAGGCGGGTCACGGCCGGTCCGTGCTACAGGCGGGTCACGGCCGGTCCGGGCTACAGGCGGGTCACGGCCGGTCCGGGCTCCAGGCGGGTCACGGCCGGTCCGGGCTCCAGGCGGGTCACGACCGGTCCGGGCTCCAGGCGGGTCACGGCCGGTCCGGGCTACAGGCGGGTCACGGCCGGTCCGGGCTCCAGGTGGGTCACGACCGGTCCGGGCTCCAGGCGGGTCACGACCGGTCCGGGCACCAGGCGGGTCATGGCCGGTCCGGGCTCGAGGCGGGTCACGGCCGGTCAGTAACACGGTCACGTGACCGTCGAGGTTCCCGTTGAGCCCAGCCCTGAGTGCTGTGGTGATGCGGGTAGTGGCATCGACTTGCTGGACAGTCATTCATTGGGTTCTCACGCTCCCTGACCTGCGGCCACATCACTCCCTGCGGAAATTCCAGGCGCATTTGGCCGTTGACCGAAGTGTTGCTGTCAAGTCTGTGAACAAGGAGCCTTCCTTCGATGTGTGGGCATATGCCGCTTTGTCGCCCGGACCCTCAGACTTTCGCTATGACCGCTTTGTCCGCCCTGCACCCTGCAGACCACTTTCACTGCTGGGGCACATGGAGCCCAGAACCGTTCATCCTGCTTATTCGGGCACTGGTTCAGCACGAACCACTTTTCATCGCTCGATATAATCTTCCTTTCAGAGTCATAGCTTTAGAACTCGCGTGGAGGCTCAAATTCGTGGTAAAAAAGACCATTTATGGAAACACTAGTCACACAGCCTGCAGGGACTACAAAGACGACAGGGATATTTTCTGGAATTAAAACATCGCCCAACTGGGAAGGCTTTCCTTGAAAGCGCATAAAAGCAAGCAAGCTAAGCTGAGCTTCATTAGGGGAAGAAACTTGTGCATAAGGTACAAAAAGTGATACTAAATGAAAGTGGTTCACAATTGGTGAGATATCTGCACACTTCCTCACCACGATTTGTGTTGGGCCGGCCGGGCCCAACACACCTGGAACCTGGATGTTGGGGTAGGGGCACCTGCTACTGGTGGCGTTCAAACACCCAGAAAGAAATCGTAAATATCCTACTCAGAGTCGATCGGAAGTTACTGGGGACTAAATATCCCAGGAGCTTTGACTGGTTGTCGCACCCATCGACTTATGCAGAACCAAATGCGAGGCAAGCAGAGACTTTGTTGAGCTTGGGGAGAGTGGGCGGATGCACTGGTGCATACTGGAGTGGTGCACTAGTGCATACTGATGTATACTGGTGTTTCTTCCCCTCCTGATGCGCTTTTGTTCTTAAGAGGGCACCTATTCCTCAGAGAGGAATAGGTACCCAGCCAGTCTTTGGCTGAAAAAAATATGCTAAGCGGGTGGGGGAGGTGTTTCATTACAGCCTCCCGAGGGGCACGAGCCCAAGTTTACCTCCCTCTATTTCAAGCCCCTGGTGTGGGATAGCCCCGTCAAGATTGGCGGCGTCACCTCGATTGCCCGATTGCTCTGATATTCTTTGACAATGGAACGATTTCGTAGCGGGCATATTGGCGCCACAATTTTGTTTGCTCTTATTTCTAGACACTAATACACTATAATGTTGCTGATGTTGGACTTTGCAATCAGACTTTCTTGAGACCTACATACATTGATAAACAGAGTGTGTTCTATAACAGTATACCAAAAATGGATGGTGCAATATTACTTGTAGAAAACCAGTTAAATCCAGAAGTTTGCCTTTTTCTGTGTGTCTTGCGTGCGACCTTGAACGGAATAGACAGTCCGCTGAGCTTCTTTTGCATAAATTCTGCTCGGGAGAGATATGGGCTGTATTACCCCGAAGGCGGTGCTACCCGGGCCTTCCCAATATATATATATATATATATATATATATATATATATATATATATATATATATATATATATATATATATATATATATATATATATATATATATATATATATATATATATATATATATATATATATATATCTTGCATAGATTACACTGATGCATCATTTTCTACACCTATGTAGAAAATGAGCTCGTACGTATGCGGCTGATTCTCCTGCTCACTAACAACATTCACCGTAGAGTTCGTGTTAGGCGACAGCTCAGCTGACGACAGATAATTTGAATGTCGTTTAGAAATCGGCGAATACTAATGCAAAAACAGATACCCACGCTTAAAACCATGGTCACTGCCAAGTCAAAGAACAACGACGAACAACAACGGACGAAAGGTGTCGATGCTGGGTTGTCATCCAGCACACATGTACACAGCCAGAACATAGCCCGTGAAAAGCCAATGCGTGACCACGAGAAGATAATGACACGATGATATCCTTTGAAGACATTGATTTGGAAGGGGGGTATGGTGACTATGGGTGTATTCTTGCTTTAGGAATTGAGGCGGATAACTACATTCTACTGGAGACATCTCAATGTTTCTTAAATATGGTGGTAAATGGGGAGGGGGCGTTGAAAGGATGTATATTTGTTAAGGTATTGGCCTGGGAAAGGGACAGCAACATTCTTTCGAAATATTACGGAGACGTACGTCATATATCCCCCATTTGGGGATTACGCCCAGTACGGAGACACATGATGGAATGGAAAAGATTGCATAAAATAAAGCAATCTACAGTGAAGGCACTTCTTAACTCAGCCATACCGGCCGGACACACAAGGACAAACAGCACCCTATATGCAGACTATGGGGTGGTCCAGGGCTCAATACTGGGCCTGATTCCGTTTGTATATCTGCTGATGACTTTACACAGTATATTAGTGGGGGTGGCCATGGCTCGGGCGACAGGATGGTTCGGGCGGAGTGAATTTCTGCAAAGTTTTTGTTTGTTAACGGTGCTGTCAGCGGGAGCACGTATCAGCACACTGACCCGGCGATTATATGATGCTATTCTGTCTCCGAGGTAAATACACCTCTGTAACGAAGTTCGTTTTGACCCCACCTCATTTGAATGCATTTGGACTCTCATGTGTACCTACCCGCCGAGTCTTGGGGATCCGACGGGTCCCGCCGGAAACCAACCGGCCGACACCTGTAGATGGGTCGGCGGGTACAGTTGACGCCTTGGTCTCTGACGCAGTAGTAACCTGACGTGACGTGTCGATCATGATCAGCCAATAGTGGTGAGCACTACCTAACGCGGTGCGGGCGTTGGCCGTCATGTGACGGACAGCTGTCCAGCGGACTGACGCGCTGGCAAGGACAGTCCCCCGTAGACGTCGCATTCGGCTTTTGACTTCGACGTCGGGCGGATGTGTGTGCGAGCGGTGGTTGTACCTGTGGACGCTGTACCTTTGCTGACGCGCGTATTACTAACTGTTGCACCGTTTATCACCGTGTAATTCACCAATTATCAGACTCAGTATCAGAGCCGTAATCACGCGGACTCTTAAGCTGGTCATCGCGGAGTGAGGACATTTCTCTAGACTCTCACAGCCAGGCGAGCCGAACTTGTCTACACCTCGTGCGCGGACAGGTGGGCGTCTTTCGCTTCTTGCAGCTCCTGTTGCAATTTTTGACGGCTGTAGGAGGCCACTTTTTAGCTTTACTGGTGACCTTTTCAGCCCAACTACTGCATGTGGTGATGGCGTGGCGAGTTAAGCCAATGCTAAAATCGGTGCGCTAAGATGCTAAAATTTGGACGGGCCGGCAGGTCGTGTCGTATGCATTCAAAATGGCACCGCCGCGCGGGTCAGATTCGAGCGATGATCGGTGGAGTGGTTCGGATTCCTCACCTGCGTGTGTAGCACCGAAAGCGCCTTCAGAGTGTTTATACGGTCGTCGCTTTCTTATCCCTCAGCAATTGCCCGTCAAGGAGCTTCTTCATCTGCTGATAATTTCAAACCTCGATGCAGAATTGTCGACCTTTCATGGCGGTTAACCTCAACAGGACAGTATTTCGTGGCTCACCTGATTCAGCCCAAGTGTCATACCTATTCGGCCAAACATGACCGGTTAACCTCATCAGGACAGTATTGCCTGGCTCATCTGATTCAGCCCAAACATCATACCTATTCGGCCAGAAACAACAAAACAGAGTCCACTTAGATTTGTCCGAACTAGCCTCAAACCTTGTCCGAATGATACTAGCGCGGTTGCCGCTAGCTGTAATGTAGGGGACTCGGCCGACTTCACCCCATCAGTTGCAATTGGGTAGTCTCGGGCAGCTTAGATAGGCCCAAAGTTCCTCCACTGACCAAGCCAGATAAGCATTTTCCCATTTCCGGGCCGTGGATACGTAGCCAACGGATAAGGCTGGCATATGATGCGAGCGTCTGGTTTTCATCATAATTAGTTCTCCCGTCGGAGGTAGAGTTCCGAGAAAACAATCATTCCCGCCCATCCCTACCGTACGGGAAAATTACAACCTACACAGACGACATATGGTTGCTGTATATTGATTTTCTTTGAAATATTTTGGGACGTAACCCTTTCCGGTCAGATTCTCGGAAGGGCTGGTCATAATACACCCCCTCTAAAATCCACACTAAGCGTCGCACTAAAACGAAAGAGGTGTTATCAGAAAGCGCTCGACGACTAGGGCCAGAAACCACCCCTAGCATTTTCTCCCTTCAAATAGTGACGTCACTAGGGTTGTGTATGAGGTCACGACTGACGTCATGTTTTTGGCCCTGGAGTTTCATTTTGAGGAACATTTTGAAAACAAAACTAGTTTCGAATCAGAAAGGCAAGGCGAAATCGACTGCGGTCCCAAATTGTTTGCTCATCCCCCCAAAAAAGTGTATTTTTTTAATTTACAAAATTTTGCGTTTCAGATTCCTTGCATTTTTCTTTTTCTCATTCTCGCACCGATAAATGTTGCTTTAAGTAAACTTAGCCTCAAAAAGTGCTTACTTTAGCCAAAATCATTGACTTTAGTCATAATGGAAAATATGCGAAACAATTAAGGCATCAAAAGCGCAAACATTCAAAAATTCCTCTAATGAGCTTTGTGCGTCCCTAAAGATACGTAAACGCTGAGAGTTTCATTCAAATATATTTTACCATTAAAGCGCTATGAACGGTTTAACTTTTTGGAGGTGACTTCACTTGACCTTGACCAACTCGGTGATCGTGGATGATCTGACCTAAAAATATTCACACATCATGTCAAATCGATGTGTGAAAAGGTATGCCAGATTTCGGTGCACGGCCGCGCACCGTTTTTTTCCCGATCCGCGAAAAACCTTAGCGGGCGGAAAGACCTCCCCGAGACGGCGCGAGTTAAACATCAAGTGGAGAAAATCTGTCTCTTCCTCTGGATTGCTTTGCTTAGAAGGGCTGGAAACTTAGCGTCTCCAAAACCGATTGATTATAAGTAAATCATGTCGCCGGTGGACTGGCTCACAGATATCGAAGCAGTTTCGAAGACAAAAATCAAGCCCCCGAAACGGTTCAAATTTGGCCACAGCCATTGACCGATACGCTTCCTGGAAGAACCACACGTCAGTGTGGTGAGTGTGTTTGAATTTTGCCAGCCTGCCACCGTGTGGTGATGTCGGCTGTTTCCGGGTGTGTGATGGTGGTATTGGTATGTGGAAGTATAAAGGTTTTACGTAGGGAGGAAGAGGGTTGGTTTATTGATCGGCTACGTCATTTTGCCTTGTTTTTATGTTCTCGGACTTGCCAGGAGGCCTAAATGGTCGAAGAGTATGCTGATGGATACTTTAGTTCTGCCCCAACCTTACTCGCAAGGTTGTCTCGGGCAGCTGTACAGCAGCCCAGAGGAAGAGGGCTCAGAAAGCAATCACCTTTCGCGTGCGCGTTGTAAGTAACCTTACTCACCAAGACCCAGTCCCATTCGTATTACCCGACATGATCCAGCTCCCGCGTCGATGGCATGATCACTGGGAAGGGCATCATTTCTCTCAGGGACATGCAGTGGGGAACGCACGCACCGAAGCTGCTGCGTGGACGAATGGCTGGCCGATATGTCACATCCATGCGCTTCACCCCGGGAACAGCTAAACAACCAGCTACCGTTGCCATGTGCGAGCACTCAGCTTACACGCCCACCTTTCGAGTTTTCGCGCACGAAGCCGCTGGAGGCTGTTGCTATCGAGCGTGCTCCTGACCGCCGCGGTCAGCGCCTGCACACGCTTAGGTCCAG
Organism: Ashinkailepas kermadecensis; assembly: GCA_034440615.1. Taxonomy (NCBI): domain Eukaryota; kingdom Metazoa; phylum Arthropoda; class Thecostraca; family Neolepadidae; genus Ashinkailepas; species Ashinkailepas kermadecensis. The sequence continues at coordinate 124,141 of JAOTOM010003267.1, forward strand.
CCTGGCATCATACGTGACATGCAGATGACAGCTACAGTTAGTTGTCTCGCGTCGCCTGTGTTTATAGCATGTTGCTGGCATTTGCATTGCTGGTATTGCTGGAATTTCCACAACTTTTCATGATGCGTTCATGCCTCTATATTATGCCAAATCCAGGCCCCGGTGTGCAATGCTGCATTACCTGTCACGTGGACACTAGAATCGTCATGATAAGATGCTCCTAAATACATATGCATATATATAGGCACACACATCTTGCAAAATTTATCGTGTCACATTAGTTTTTTAATCGGCATGTCGCCCTGCATTGTCCATGAAAATCCATTGGTACACAACTATGCATCTCAGGCAAATTCTACAAAGATATAGAAAAGGAAGAATTAAGCAAAAGTACGAAACCACATGTGAAGAACCATGATTAGACTGGAGGAGATGTACGCGATGCATTTTGGATGTGAAATATACATTGTACGACATAGGTCCACAATGCTGATTGTGCTTGCGGCAGCCCACTCCCTCCCCATCAACCAGACTCACCCATGTGCGAAACAAATATAGAAAATACAAGTACCAACATGCGAATACATTCTTAATATGTGCAGTATTACCCAAATCTCACCTTAAATCATTAATGATTCTGCACCACTTGTGTTACCACCTTGAATGACCTCTTTGCACTAATGCGGATTATGTTCATAGTGGTGCTACATGCATCACAAGACAGAACAATTTGAATACAGTCGTTGTCCTGCTCCCACACTAAAGGAACGTAGTGAGAATCCTCAATGAACATTCGTAGGTTCAGTCGCGCCGAAGGAAAAACGCACCCGGGGCGCCCAAAAGCCGCCACCCCACATTGTAGCAGGCTTCGAGCGTGCATCTATACGGTAAATGGACCAGCAGCTTACAAGAAGTCGAGGCAGGAGCCTTTTCGCCGCTGCGGCATGATTACCCGGGCTTCGGACCCAATTTGGCAGGCATTCACTGCAGCGACATTTACAGCGGTGCGTGGTGCCGCCACGGCCGGGTCGGCCTCCTGGCGCGAGCTGGACTGGGTTCATCTGTGTGTTTACCACAGAGCGACCAAACGCCGACACCGGGCTATCATCCCAGCACGACGGCACGAAAAACACGTCCGTGGGAAGCACGGGTGCGTGTCCGAACGCCACACTGTCGCCGGCAGCTGTTTGAGCGGGTCAGACAATCAATACGCATCAGAACCGGATTGTCTACGGGTAGATGGGTGGGAGGAGGTGTCGAGTTGAAACGAGAAACAGAGAGAGAGGGAGAGGGAGGGAGAGAGGGAAAGAAACGTGGGATTGTAGAAAGGTATATATGCATGCATAGGCATGCATATATATATATATATACATATATATATATATATATATATATATATATATATATAAAAATATATATATATATTGAGTACTATTTTGACAGGTTATTTTCTATTTTAATCAAGTCACGTTCAAGTCATCAAGTTATCTAGTACTATTTTCATTGTGCCACTTACATATATATATATATATATATATTCATATATATACATCCATCCTCATTTATATATATATATAATGCTATCAGCGGCACTTGCACACGAACACATACACACACAAGTGGTCTGTGTGTTAGAAGTGGTGCTGGCTATTCCAAGGTTGTGTAATTACAGTGAAAATCAGACAGGAGGCCAGCCAATATCAAAGGAAGTTGCAAATTTGCCGCGACATACCTTTAAATAGGCATCCATAATCTCGTGGCGGGACAAATACTACAATGCAACCATTCTTGTTTCCCCAACACCGTGACTTTGTGACTGATGTGAGCCATCTAACGGTGTTTCAGTTGTTATCACTCGCTAGGTAAGGCTGGGCAAGGTACTGTCAGACCCAGACATAACCTGCCGATCAGGGTTCGGGAGTTGTTGTGATGGACGCGTCAGACTACTGGCTTCGTCTTGGGGAGGGGTGTCAGCCACCACGACGTATCGGCCAACGCTTGGCGACCAGTCTAAGGTCATCAATGGAAAGGCTAGGGCCCTGGCCGACAGGCTGTTTTCAAAAGGATATGTAGGTAGGCACCAGCATGCGTACCAGGTATCCAAACTCCCACGAGCCAGCTACCTGTCTACCCACCATTCCCACTGAGGAAGTGACAGATATTATTGAGTTAGCATTAAGAAATAACAACTTTAGTTTAAGATGGTCCCAACATTATGTCCAGATGAATAGCGCAGCTATTGGTCAAAATTGAAGTGGAATACTGAGTTTTTGGAAGCATCTAACCAGAAGCAATTTTATACGTAAGGTGCATAAACGATACATTTGGTATCTGGCTACATGAGGAAGATTGCTTGAAGGAATTTCACATCATGGCGAATAGCATAACTGGAAAAATTTCCTCAGCCCAAAGATATTGAAAATCACATATAGAATTCCAAGTGGTATTCATCACACATAAGGGCTCAAAGTTCGATGCGGATAAATGTATATATATAGATATTTATATATATATATATATATATATATATATATATATATATATATATATATATATATATATATATATATATATCTACATATATATATATATATATATATATATATATATATATATATATATATATATATATATATATATATATATATATATATATATTTATATATATATATATATATATATATATATATATATAATATGTATATATATCAGACAACCTACATCAGAGACACCACACCCATCATCAACGCACAAAACAAAACATGCACATACCTTGCTCTGTATGACAAATCTTTAGCCGTATAATGGTGTATCAAAAGTGGGCTTGAATGTAGTATGGTATGCTATCAATTTCGGAATCCTAACCCATGAAGTGCCTAGACAATGTTTGTGAAATGTGTGGTAATTTTGCTTGTGTATCTGCTTTGTGCTATCTGTGTGATCTGTGATTCGTTTAATTCATTCTTGAAGATGATCAATGTTGATTGAAACGTCGAAAATATATACATAATGTAGCGAACCACGTATTATATCGACTTATGAGTGACTTTGTCACATTTTTCCTCGTTTTCACAATTGCTTCCATCGGTAACCTTTTGCATAACATCTCCAACGGAGAACGAAAAGTCATCCGAAAACTAGAAATTATGCAGAAAAAGAAGATAAACGCAGACAACGCTGTCGTCTTTAACAATGTATGTATACGTGAAACCTGCTTCCGAAATATTCCAATGTATATATGTATATATATATATAGATAAATATATAAATATATATATATATATATTTATATATATATATATATATATATATATATATATATATATATATATATATATGTGTGTGTGTGTGTGTGTTTATGTATGTATGTATGTATGTATGTATGAATTGAAAACCAAAGGGTACCAAGGCATATTTACATTTCGCGTCGGACCACCCTCTGCATACCAAACGGGCCATCCCCTCAGGACTGGCCAAGAGAGCGAAACATTTATGCAATAGGACGAGTGATTTTCACCGACAAATAGACGCTCTGAAGGAAAACTGATTGGTAAGGAATACCCAGAAATCGAAGTTGACCAGGGGATAAAATAAACATGGTGAGTCCTCAAGATCCTAAGAAAACTAAGCGGACTTCTAAAGCAAAGCAGCCCATCCCGATGTTCGTCGCATACACCAGTAGTTGGTGCACGTTTCCAGGAATTAAAAAAAAAAATATCAGGAGAAGCAACGCATTTTCGACCGTCCACTGCACTTAAAGGAAGTTATTGATGTCAGAATGTTTGCTTAATATAAAATGGGGACCACTCTGAGGGACATCTTGGCATACAAAAAAAAACACAGGTAATGGATGGGGAAGAGCCGAGGTTAGGACATTGTTGGAAAAACTGTACACCTTGTAGATAAACTTACCAAGGGAAGACAAGGTAACCAGACCGGAACAATATTCAATTAACATATAATTATAGGCTGTAGGCCATCAAATGTTACATATGGGATTTGGTGCGGTGTGCCGGATGGTAGCCTACATAGGTGAAACAGGTGGGAATTTATATTTGGGATTCAAAACCACTTGTCCAGCACCAGGCGCGATCGTAAGGATTTGAGAGTGGTGGTGCTTGGACAGGTATACAAAAATGGTGTTGCATATCGTAGGATAAGGCATAGGAGGAATATAGGAGAGCAAATATGGATGTGCCTACTGGGACCCTCGCAAGGGATAATAATAAATTGATAATAATAAAAATAATAATAAAAAGATAATAACATAATAAAATAATATAAAGGATAATAAAAAGGCGTAAACGGGATATCTCTCTAACCGGGGATGAGATGCAGCGTATTCCGTGTGATGCGATTGGACAAAAATTGGATTTGGTGCGGCCGAAGAGCATGGAGTTGTTGAATTGTTTCTCGTTTATTGGGTGGCTTACGACGCACCCCCCCTCCCCTCCCCCTCTTCCCCTTGCCCCAAGATGCAGATTTTGTGTCGAAAATTTGGACTGAAATGTCATTTTGTCGAAATCTAAGAGCATTTTATGGCAAATAGCGGTTCACATAGACTCGACGATTTTTAGCTGTTCGAATCCGATAAGTTTTTCGAAACGGGAGGAAGGTTATTTTTAAATTTTCCACCCCCAGCCCGCCTTTTGGATCTGTCACTGAATCCATTTCATACAATCCCATGCTAAACGTTCGAATTATTCAGGGGAACTAAAAAAAAAAAAAAAAAAAAACGCTGGACTTGCTGGTGTCCACCCCATTCCCTCAAAAAGCATGCAAGATTGCACGCCTGTCCGTGCACATCACCACAATTTGAGTTGATATACACAGGCATCGACAGCTGCTTAACACGCGCCCTGGAGAGCCTCTGAAAATTACGCGCACTGGAGGGGGGGGGGGGCAGATTCCGCTCCCCCTCCCCCCTAAGATCTCGGCTCCTAATAAAGCTGGAGGAACACAATTCGAAGGGTGGATGGGTACGGCAGTGAACTCTATTGTGTGCAAATTTCATGAACTTAGGTCAATATCTTCAAGGTCAAATGAGGTCACATTTGTCAAAATTGTATTGTTTTGCGTGGCTTAGCTTGTCATTGTTATGGATCACTGTGATTGTGTTTAAATGCTCCAAAATGGGCAGCAGTGATATTTTCGACATTACTAATGATGCAATACAGATGCTAGACCCGACATTTGACCTCAGGTCACCTATATAGCAGCACTTTATCAGGTCAGTTACCTGTTCCAGTTACCGGAACCGGGCCGCCCGCACGACTGCTCCTTCGGGCAGCTCAGCGCAATCAGCTTCGCGAAGAAAGGAGTGAAGTGCATGAATGAAGTATGGAAACGCAATGACAAACAGTACAAATGACAAAGAGTAATGCATCTATGACAACATTCCAGTTGACCAAGTTTGGTTCCATTAACCTGTCATGAACTTGACCTGACTTGACCTCGGTGACCTAACAGTATCTTGAAACTATATAGCATATCAATATACATCAAACTAGTCTCTAGTGTTGCCAAGAACACTTCCCTTTTGCGGATATACGGGAAGCGCATCAGCGGCGATTTTTGTGGTCTGGCGCCACGCATTTTTTTACTTTAACGGCCCCTAACTCGAAAAACTGTTCGGCCGATTTCCATTTATCTTGCTTTAAACGATGCGCCGGTCATTTCTAAGCAGGTACACAGCAAATCGCGAATATCGACCGGTAAAATCTGCAGTTATGTACGAAAAACCGGAGGGTGGGCCGATTTCGCCCCCCCCCCTCCAGTGCGCGTGTTAAGTCTACTAGCGAGTGGCTTTACACCAAACGGCACTGTATTGTAAATCACATCACACGATTTATTGTCATTTACACAGTATAGCATATCTTTGCAAATCACGATAGATCTGAGTTGATGTACACCGGAGGCGCTCCCTGCTTAAATCGGCTCATGGTGGATTTACATCAAACAGCAATTCAGTGTAAATCACTGCGGACAGTCATTTGCCCCGAATAGCTTTTCTTGTCCGTGGCCAACATATAATTGGCATTAGGTGGGGGGGGGGGGGGATTTGGAGGGGGCCCACCTACCCCATTTGCTACAAGTCCCCGGATTTCGAGCACTATCTTTTTCGAAGGGACAATTTTAAAACTAAAATGATTAGTGACCTACTTAATTGTCCTGTGAAGGGGGCCCAATATATCATCATCGTTTCTGAATCATCGGATTTAGACCCTAGCTCCCCCATCCTGCTTGAAGGTTTTTCTTTTCGTATCCCTTGAGAAGTGACCTCACACTGCAGAAATTACACCGATGCAAATCAATTGAAAATGTAAAATTTTCACCTTTCCGGCAATCCAGTTTCTTTTCGTATCCCTTGAGAAATGACCTCACATAATCCCCGGTCGCCAGAACGCCAACGTTCGTGCACGCACACACCCGCCTTGTGCATTCAGCGCATTCGCCACATTTCGTGCGATTCTCCGGTTTCTACCTTTAGGCCGCCCACGTTTTACTAATTGCTACCACATGATAGGCTTGTGCCATATTTGACGTGTGGACTGCTCGTTGGGAAAGTTCTATTAATTAAATTTGATGATTTGTCCTCCTCTTTCCATGTTTTTCGCTTTCTGTCCCATCGTGATATTCAAGGACCCCGGCACGACTTTTTGGGGCCCCCAGCATGATATTAATGGGCTCAGATGTAAACTTTTGACGCCCCCAGCTTTATTTTCATGGGTTCCGGCCCGACGTTTGGGAGCCCAGCGTGAATTTCACGGGCCCGGGTCCGACCTTTTTGGCCCCAGCGCGATTTTCAGTGGCTCGGCCCGTCTTTTGGGCCTAGTTTCATTTTCATGGGCACCTCTGCGACATTTTTGGACCTCTAATGTAATCTTGTCTATATTCATATACTTTTATATGTAATATATATATATATATATATTACATATCAAAAGTATATGAATATAGACAAGATTACATTAGAGGTCCAAAAATATCGCAAATATATATATAAAATGTCACAAAAAATTTATATATATCTATATATATATGTAGACGGGTGACGTCATGGTCCCGCGCGTCGCCTTGGCGAGGCGTGCCTTCCCATTGGCTTGTTGGTTTCGCGCCGAAAAACCCCGGCCGTGGGGAGATTGAGAATAAAGCTGGCTGCGGGCGGACGTGCGGTCCGCCGTGCAGTGTGGACTCGAAATCTGTCATAAGTGTTTGGAATTCGGACCCAGCGACTACATTGGCGGCGGCGGTGGGATTGACAGCTTTCGGGTCGTCCGACTCGCACGACGGGAGCCAGATGACTCGATTGAGCGTTGTGGCGGACTGAGTAGCGGAGAATTTGCGTCGTCTGAATTCCGTCGTAACGGAGTGTAGTGATACTAAGGACTTGGCTCGGTGTGACGCGTGAGTGCAGCCACTTATACAAGAGGATGACGTGCAAGAGATGAGTTGGGGAGTCGCAAACAAGATGCACGGCCATGGGAAGATGGCGGCCCGGCCGGATAAAGAGTCCGGTGATGGTGCTGCTGTCGCCTAGCAACGGTAGACTGCAGCAAAGCACCTTCAGTGCTTGTTGCGCGGCAGCTAACGGGAGTCGCGAAGAATGTGCACGGCCATGGCAAGATGGCGACCCGGCCAGGTAGAGTCCGGTGAGAGTGCTGCTGTCGCCTAGCAACGGCAGGCTGCAGCAAGGCGCCCCCAGTGCTCGTCTACACGCCAGCTGACACATGACTCGTCGCTAGCAACGGGCGATTCTCAGCGTCGGAACCGTGAGTGCCTTGTCAAGGCGAGGCATATATGTCGTTCAATGAGGCGTGTGGCATGATTCAGTCGAGCCAGACGCGTTTGGATATTGGAAGTGTCGAGTGACGAATATAAGCCGTGTTCACAAGTCTGTCTAGTTGAAGCCCAGTGGAACTAGCAGAATGGAGCCCAGGTTTGCTATGGTTGGTATGCCAAGCTTCGACGGAGGTGGCTCGGTGCAGAGATTTTTGGACGACTATGAGAGGTTCAGTAGGCTTCATGATTGGGACGAGAGCCGGAAGTTGGATATGTTGCCATTGTGTCTAACAGGAATCGCAAGGGATGCGTTCGATGCCCTTGGTGCCCGACAGAAGGAGTCCTATAGTGGAGTTGAGCTCGGCCTGAAGGGGAGTTTCTGCAGTGGTAGCTCTGTGGACCACCATGTGGCCCTTATGGATCTCAGGTACGACCCATCCCAGTCGCTAGATGCGTTTGTGATACGGCTTAAGAAGATGGTGTCTCAAGCATTCCCAGGACAGGAATTGGAGGGTCTGCTATACAACCATTTCCTGTGGGCACGTCCGGGCGACCTGGACTCGCCTGTCGTCGCGTCGGGAGCGACTACTTTTGGGGATGCAGTGGCAAAAGTACGTCACGTGTGCAGTGCCGCTCGGCACGTGATGCAGCCGGTGCGCCAGATGGCTGCAGGGGGGGGGGGCAGCCTGAAGCGTCAGTTGTTGCTCGGTTAGAGAAGAGGATAGCCGAATTAGAGCTCCAAGTCCAGACTGGACTCAGGTCTAGTGGACCTGTGCGTAGGCCGCGCGAGTGTTACGCTTGTGGCCAGCCTGGTCACATGAGGTATAACTGTGACAAGCGAGATGTTAGGTGCCCGAAGTGCGGTTGTCAGGGGCACGTGCCAGAAGTGTGTGGGAGGTATCCGGGAAACTCAAGGGTCCACCCGAGAGGCCATGGGGGGACCCGGACCCAGTCAAAGGCCGTGAGGAGTAAGCTGGGAGGATGTGATCCCGGAAGGGACAAAGGGACCTGGAGAGAAACCGGGAGGGGAGCGAACATAACCGACGGTGACTCAGGCGACCGAGGGGTTTCGCTGAACGTGGATATGACATTTGTGGCTAAGATTTCTGGTGTCGATTGTAAATGTGTGCTCGATACAGGCAGCAACATTAGTATTCTGAACCAAGCAGCGTTCGACCTTTTGACAAATTCCCGAGGTTACGTAAGACTGCAGTGCGGGCCAAGACGGCGTCACGAGATGAGCTGCCACTGGCAGGCAAAGCCACTCTGTGCTTCCATGTTGACGGAATGCCAGTGAACATGAGTGTTTTCGTGTCGGACCACATAGATGTGCCGTGCCTACTGGGGATTGACTTTCTGCGAGCTTGTCCATGCGTGATTGATCTGAAGAGAAGAAGATTGATATTGACCCCGGCTGAGTCAGTTTGCTCGGTGTCGGCGGAGGCCGTGTCAGTTGGTCGTTTGGTGATGTCGAGTAGTGTCATAGTTGCACCGGGTGAGGAGACAGTTCTGAGGGCATGGGTGTCCAATTGTGACTACATAGGCTCAGCTGTAGTGGAGCCGTCGTTGAACATTTGTGGTCTCGAGTTTGTTCCAGCAGTGGTCGATGTAGTAGGGAGTTCTGTCCCATTTGTCGTCCGTAATATTACGACGGAGCCGATTAGCATTCCTAAGCGCTCAGAAATTGGCGAACTTCAGGTGTGGTTTGGCGAGCACAGCTTGCACTCCTGGGGTAGTGATGGCGAGCCAACTTCGAAATACGTAGAACCACGTGGACATATTGACCTGAATAAGTCCCCATTGTCAGACGCACAGAAGGAGGCGGTCAGACGAGTTATCGACAAACATAAGTCGATGTTTGATGGTCATTTGGGCCACACCACGGTGACGACGCATATGATTGATACTGGTGACCATGCGCCTGGGAGTCAGGCGGGCCGGCGTGTACCACCTCATTTGCGGGACGAGGTGAGGGCGCAAATCGAGACATTAGTAGAACAAGGAGTTCTCGAGGAGTCTGATGGAGGGGGTTGGGCTTCCCCCATATGTTTGGTAAGGAAGAAGTTCTGGGCAGTACAGGATGTGCGCTGACATGAGACAGTTGAATGCCGTGACGACGCCCTCGTCATATCCGATTCAGAGGATTGACGACACTATTGAGATCTTGGCAGGATCGAAGATGTGGTGTGTCCTAGATTTGAATAATGCGTATTTTCAGGTAAGCATTGATGAACGGGATAGAGATAAGACTACGATTGTGACTCCATTCGGTGCACATCGGTTTGTTCGTATGCCATTCGGGTGCAAGTCGGCCCCGTCTACGTGTGCGCGTCTGCTGGACATAGTTTTAGGTGATTTGCGTCCCCTGTCTTGCGTGAACTATTTTGATGACGTCATAGTGCATGGAGCAGACTTCGATGATGTCCTGACCAAGCTGGATGCTGTGTTGGAAAGGCTACAGCAGGTAGGTCTTACGCTGAATCCGGAAAAGTGCGAGTTGTTCCGAACGGAAGTAACATTTCTGGGTCATGTATTGACCCCCGAGGGCTTGTTTGCTGACCCTGAAAAGATCCGGCAACTGGCGGAGTGGCCCACTCCACGCACCCCAAAAGAGTTGAGTAGTTTTATAGGGCTAGCATCGTTCTTTCGGAAGTATGTGCGATCGTTCGTTGAGATGGCAGCGCCGCTGTTTTCGCTGACGGGGAAGACGTAAAGTTTAGTTGGTAGGAGGAGGCACCTAGCATCGTTCGAAGCACTGAAGGTGGCGCTATCGACTTCGCCTGTGATTTCGCTGCCCAGGCTCGGCGCGGTCGCTGGTATGTTCATTCTGGACTGTGATTGTTCGGACTTGAGTGCTGGAGCCGTTCTCCTGCAGGAACAGGATGGCGAAGAGAAACCGCTGGCGTATGCGAGTCGGAAGTTGTCCAAGTCTCAACGTAATTACAGTACAACTCGTATAGAGTTGCGAGCGTGCGTTCTGCTCGTGCAGCAGTTTAGGCACTATTTGTTGGGTCGTAAGTTTAGGATTCGTACCGACTACGCCAGCCTGCAATGGCTCATAAACTTCAAGCAGCTTTCCGGCATGCTCGCTCGTTGGTTTGAGATCTTGTCCGAGTTTGATTATGAGATAGTGTTTCGCCCGGGTGTGCAGAATCCGGTGGCGGACGCGCTGAGTAGGCGTCCGGCAGACAGAGTGGATGCGGAGACACAGACCGGCGAAGTATCTGAGTCAGTTCGCGAGGTGGATGCTTCCTCCTGGTCCTTGAGTTATCTGCGACAGGAACAGGATAAGGACCCTAGTATAAGTGAAATTGGGAAACATTTGTCGGCTGGAGTTAAGCCGCGACGAACCACGGTGTCAGGTTTCTCTAGGCCATTGTTTAAGCAGTGGAGACGACTGCAGTTGATTGATGGCATTTTGTATCGAATGTACAAGCCACGCGCTGGTGAGAGCGAGCGGTTGCAGCTGGTGGTTCCAGGGCAGCTGGTTCCTGGAGTACTAACCTCGCTTCATGCTGGTCCAACAGGAGTACATTTTGGGGCCGAGAAGTTGTTGGCCCAGGCGAGGATTCGGTTCTGGTGGAGTCAGATGTCGGCTGAAACCGAGGAGTTTTGTCGCAAGTGCCAGAAGTGCACCTTACACAGTCAACCGATCCCGCGGCCACGTGCATCCCTTGGTGAGCTCTACTCAGATGAACCTTTTCATACGATTTCCATTGACTTTTTGACCGGTCTGCCGATTACCGGAAGCGGGAACAAGCATCTGTTGGTTGTGTGTGATCACTTCACCCGCTGGTGTGAGGTGTATCCTCTTCCGGATATGAAAGCGACGACAGTGGCAACGACCATTATGAAGGAGTTTGTCGCTCGGTTCGGCTGTCCACGGCGCTTGCACTCCGATTGCGCCGCGAATTTTGTAGGGTCAGTCATGACGGAAACCTGCCGTATCCTCGGCATTGAAAAATCACGGATCTCCGCGTACCACCCCGAAGGGAACTCATAGGTGGAAAGGCTAATGCGGACTATCATCACGATGTTGGCGAGATATCTAGATGACAATCATTCGGAATGGGATGTTCATCTGCCGCTGTTGATGCTCGGGTATCGGTCCCAGGTGCATTCGCCGCTCGGCTATTCGCCCTACTTTCTCATGTTCGCTCGAGAGCCCCGGCTCCCAGCTGAAGCGAATCTGCACGCGCCTACGGTGGCGAAATCTCGGACGGTGTCCGAGAACGTGGACAGCCTATGTACCAGTCTGCACAAAGCGAGAGAGTTTGGGATCGCTGCGTCGAATAGGCGACACGCGCGCAACAAGAGAGCCTACGAAAAGAAGCTGAGCGAGCATACCTTTCAGGCTGGTGATCAGGTCCTGTTGTATAAGAGTGTCGTGCCGAGAGGTCAGTATCATAAGTTTGTCCGCCCCTGGAAGCCGGCAACAGTCCTAAGCCGAGTGGGTGATGTCAATTATCGGATACGTCTGCACGGGAGCAGACAGACGATTCTAGTGCATCTTAACAGACTGCAACCAACGACCGTTCAGGTGACCTGGGATGCAGTACCTGGATGTGCAGCTGGTGTAACAGACACACCAGCAGGACGTGGCTTGAGTGTGGATGATGAGAGGCAGGGCGTCGGTGAGCCGCTCGCTCCGGCGTCCGGGGTTGGGTCATCCACACCACCCGTTCGATGTGGCATATTCCGACCTGGCGTGCTGGAATCTGGAGGCGAAGGGGGTTCACATCCTTCCTCCGGAAGCACCGCTCTCGGAACTCGCGTCGTTGGGGAAAGTGGGGATCTCGGCGCGGATGCGTTAGCGGCTGGTGGTGCCGACAGTAACAGTGGCGATCTGGGTCCCACCCAAGCAACTTCCGTTCAGGGGGAAGAAGGGGATGGGTGCCCCGCTGTCAGGAGAGAACCGGCGTTGACGGGCACTACGGTTAGCTTAAGAATAGACAGCCCTGATATTGTCCCATCCGTGGAGGGAGTGGGGTCAGAGACAGATGACCCCGGACCTGGACCTCCCCCGAGTGTACCGCCAACTGTGTTGCGACGATCGAGTCGGGTTAAGCGAGCTCCTGGCTGGGTGTTGTTAGAATAGTCGTTAGTTACGGTGTAAGCGAGTGTGTGATGTGAGGTTGCGCGATGTTAGATTGAGATGCTAGTGTACGAATTGTTATTAGAACATCCGCTGGTTACAGTGTAAAATGTGTGTGATGTGAGCACTTGGTTGCGCGATGTTAGAATAAGATGCTAGTGTACCAATTGTTATAACTAGCGTCGTGCGGAAAATGAGGATCCCGCCGGGGATGCGTTAGTGGATGGGCGGTTTGTTTCGGGTCTACACCACATTGTGCAACTATGTAATGTCTGCGCACATTGTGGAACGCTTCAGTCGTTGGGGCGCCGGCAGTCCTGCCTATGGCGAGTGCTAGAGGCCTTGTGCTGAAATCTAGCGCGTACCCTATTAAGACTTGCGACGGTCTTACGCAGTCGTGACATCAGTTTTTGTGTTGCGGATAAACCCGTTGCCATGCTGCTGACGACCACTTGTGACGATAGTTCGAACAGCGTGGCGATACATCGTGGGCAATTTCGCTCCGGTGTCATGTCTTGGTCATGTGCGTTGAGTGCGTGTGCACTCCTTTTTTCAAGGTTTATAGAGTGTAGACGGGTGAGGTCATGGTCCCGCGCGTCGCCTTGGCAACGCGTGCCTTCCCATTGGCTTGTTCGTTTCGCGCCGAAACACCCCAGCCGCGGGGAGATTGAGAACAAAGCTGGCTGCGAGCGGACGTGCGGTCCGCCGTGCGGTGTGGACTCGAAATCTGTCATAAGTGTTTGGAATTCGGACCCAGCGACTACATATATATATATATATATATATATATATATATATATATATATATATATATATATATATATATATATATATATATATATATATATATATATAATATAGATATGTATATCAGTTAATTTATCTTGTTTTTGTTTTTCACTTTCAACAAGAACACGTTTTCAGCCTTAGGCTGAGAAATTCAAGGAAGCGCACGCTTCCTTGAATTTCTCTGACTGGAAGATGCTCCTCCCTAGATGCTCGCGTGTGCTTCCTTGAATTTTTCCGCCAGAGGATGAAAACTTGTTCTTGATCGAAGTGAAAAAAAAAAACACTAACAAGACATATCAACTGTTGCGACGTTCGCTTTTCGGGAAGGTTGCATGGCAGTGACTTCGATGGTCTCCAGCATGGATCATGTACGCCTGGATTGGAAACCAACAGCTGTTTGCGTATCAGCCCACCTAGCGGCGGGTAAGTAAAACACGAAAACGCGGCCGGTTTTAGGCGGTGCGCCTATGGGAGTTCAGGGTACGCATTTCGTATTGGCATTTTTTCCAATTGATTCAGCCATCCCAGGAGGATTGCATCAGCCTTTCATGATACAGAATCGATCAAGGAACCTTACCGTTCTTTCCTTATTTATTTATTACGCTTCGCTCAGAAGTTGTCGTGGTTCAAAGTGAAGACATTTGTGAGAGGGAGCCCACCTCGTCCCAAGGGTCGCCCACCGGATGTTGATATCTTGACACTGGCAAATCTAGCCCACCGGTTGGGGGGGGGGGGGGCAACTTTCGGTTTTCGGCGTTAGCCCCCTCCCCTCCCCCTCCCCCAGTGGCGTACCTAGGAATCGCATCAGGGGAGGGGTCGAACGGATTTGGAGGGTGCCCATTCTTCCACTATTTTTGGTTAAAAGCACTCGATTTCGACCACTATTTGGCAAAGGGGCCCATTAAGAAAAAAAAAATCAAATTAAGTAATAATTGACAGCATACTTTCCTGTGTAGGGGTACCAGCCTACCTCCACCGTTTCTATGTTATCGGATTTTTGTTCTTGTTTACTAAAACGTTCACGTTCACGTTCAACGTCATGTACCACGTCAACGTTTGTGCACGTGTATACACTGGCGGATCCGATTTTGTCAACTCTTGCTGTAAGCAGAACTTGAGCAGCATGGAACCTTCGATGGGTGTCAGAATCTACTATGCTACCATACTGGCTTACAAACAATTATTTTTAATAAAAAAAATCCTTTAAAATTGGAGATTATTTCATCCAGACGCTATTCTTCAAGCTCGGCGAAGGTTACTGCATTTTAATTTAGTTGACTTCTGTTGGTTTCGGGGGTGGGGGAAGACACTATGCCTCCCCCCTTTTAAGCGCTTCGGGGAAGGGCATGGCCGGAATTGCCCCTCCCTGGATCCGCCAGTGTATCTTGATGATCTTTATCTTGAATCTTTATCTCTTATCTCTCTATCTTTATCTTGATCTTGAAATGATTGGACGGGGCAAAGTACATGAAGGCAATGAGCAAACCAATTTTTTTTTGGGGGGAGGGGGGTGGGGGCACATTCCATTGGCTCCCATGTTACAAGTTGAAATAATTGCGGGGGTGGGTTAAGCAAACATTGAGGTGACAGTTCCCCCTCAAAGGTATATAAGACAAGACCCCTGAGTCGAACGACTGGCAAGTGGTAGCAGATCGGCGAGAGGTAGTGGCGTTGCCAGCTAGGGTATGTTGGAAGGGCTGATCCAAGGGGGAGGAAGCGAAAGTAGCGCCCCTTATGACCCGAGGGACGCCTCCCTTGGAGGTTCCAGTGTACCCCTCCCTCGAATTTCTCAGCGCAACTCGCTCCTTGGCCTGGAAACGGCAGTCCTCTGGGAATCCGAACGCACGCCGCGAATTTTTCTGCGAAAGGCACTCCTCAGACAAAAACAAATGGTGCCCCTCTGGGAGATCGGAGTGTACCCCGTCTAAATTGTCTGGACCAAGAGCCGCCCCTCTGGAGAAATGACGCCTCCTTGGCAAAATCATAAATCTGTCAGTGGTATGGTGTACGGGGAGGGGGCTTCTACCCTCCATGGAACTTCAGCTCAATCCTCTTTGCGGATTGGTGGGTACGCCGAAGTCTGTGCTCTCCCATTCAGTTGTGTAAACCACTCCATTGGAAAATATCAGCCACAAATCTAGAGATTTGTCTATCTATTGCCTCCATGTACTTTGCCCCCTCCGATCCTTTTAAGAAATCAACATCGGTGGGCTGACCCAAGGCCGGGCGACCCTTTCGGCGAAATGGGCTCCCTCTCACAGATACATTCACTTCCCATCACAACTTCTGAACGGAGCATAATAAATCAATAAGGAAATAATGGTAAGGTTCCTTGATCAATTCTGTATCATGAAAGGCAGATGCAATCCTCCTGGGGTGGCTGAATCAATTGGAAAGAAATACAATACGAAATGCGCACCCCGAACTCCTATAGGCGCACGGCCTAAAACTGACCGCGTTTCCGTGTTTTTGTCCGTGTTTCCCTCCGCTAGGGGGCAGGTTGGTGCCGCTGATACGCGCAGATCAAAGGCGCCAACGCGGAGTTTCCAATCCAGGCGTACATCATCCATGGTCTCCAGTTCTCCACATTTTGTAGTGCAACAGCTCTACCTAATATCTTCATGGCCTTTTTTTTAACAATTTCCCTGCCTCCCAAAGAACCGGCATATTGGAGCATGGATGATGTACGCCTGGATTGGAAACTCCGCGTCGGCGCCTTTGATCTGCGCGTATCAGCGGCACCAACCTGCCACCTAGCGGAGGGTAAGTAAAAACCCGGAAACGCGGCCAGTTTTAGGCCGTGCGCCTATGGGAGTTCGGGGTACGCATTTCGTATTGGAATTTTTTCTCCAATTGATTTAGCCACCCCAGGAGGATTGCATCTGCCTTTCATGATACAGAATTGATCAAGGAACCTTACCATTCTTTCCTTATTGATTTATTACGCTCCGTTCCGAAGTTATCGTGATGCGAAGTAAATGTAACTGTGAGAGGGAGCCCATTTCGCCGAAAGGATGTTTCGGCCCACCGATGTTGACTTCTTAAAAGGATCGGAGGGGGCAAAGTACATGAAGGCAATAGACAGACCAAAATGAATAGGGCGGTCGCATTCCATAGGCTCCCATGTTAGAAGTTGAAATTATTGCGGGTGAGGGAAGCAAGCATTGAGGGGGCAGTTTCACCCTCAAAGATAAGAATGAGCGGTTCTGCTTTCGCCCCCACCCTCCATGCTCTCTATATTTGTAGCTGATATTTTCCAGTGGAGTGGTTTACACAACTGAATGGGAGAGTGCAGACTTCGGCGAACCCATCAATCCGCAGATAATTGAGCGGAAGTTCCATGGAGGGTACAAGCCCCTCCCCCTACATCATACCACTGACACATTTATGATTTTGCCAAAGAGGCGTCACTTCTCCAGAGGGGCGGCTCTTGGTCCAGAACATTTTGACGGGGTACACTCCGATCTCCCAGGGGGCACCATTTGCTTTTGTCTGAGGAGTGCCTTTCGCCGAAAAATTCGCGGCGTGCGTTCGGACTCCCAGAGGACTGCCTTTCCCAGGCCGAGGAGCGCGTTGCGCTGAGAAATTTGAGGGAGTGGTACACTGGAACCTCCAAGGAGGCGTCCTTCGGGTCATAAGGCGCGCCACTTTCGCTTCCTTCTCCTTGGATCAGCCCTTGCAACATACCCTAGCTGGCAACCCCACTACCTCTCGCCGATTTCCTACCATTTGCCAGTCGTTCGACTCAGGTGTGTTGTTTTATATATCTTTGAGGGGGAACTGCCACCTCAATGTTGACTTAACCCACCCCGGCAATTATTTCAACTTCTAACATGGGAGCCAATGGAATGTCCCCCCCCCAATTAGTTTTGGTTTGCCCATTGCCTTCATGTACTTTGCCCCGTCCAAACATTTCAAGATCAAGGTAAAAATGAGAGATAAGAGATAAATATTTAAGATAAAGATCATCAAGATATCAACATCGGTGGGCCGACCCTTGGGGCGAGGTGGGCTCCCTCTCACAAATGTCTTCACTTCGCATCACGACAACTTCTGAACGGAGCGTAATAAATCAATAACGAAAGAACGGTAAGGTTCCTTCATCAATGCCGTATCATGAAAGAGTGATGCAATCCTCCTGGGATGGCTGAATCAATTGGAAAAAAAATCAAATACGAAATGCGTACCCTGACCTCCCATAGGCACACGGCCTAAAACCGCCCGCGTTTCCGTGTTTTTACTTACCCTCTGCTAGGCGGGCTGATACGCAAACAGCTGTTGGTTTCCAATCCAGGCGTAATGATCCATGTATCGGAGGCTACATTTTGTTCTTTTTAATCTAGATATTAATACTTCTAGCCAAGGCGATATATACCAGGTGGCGTCATCCCTACTGCGCAGCTTTTCGCGCAGGTCCTTAAATGACGTCATCAGGGGTACACACTTAACATGGGCTAGCCGCTTACACGCTTCGAAGATATGCAACGTGTGTACACTACGGGGGAAAACGAGTTTAAGAGCCAAAACTTAGAGCGTCATAATCCCGGAAGGGATCTCCAATTCCTTTCATGCGCATATTATACCCGAAAGAGCGTACAAAGGGAGGTAGGACAAGTCAAATACGGCAGATAATTAACATCTTACCGCGGCGGGATGCAGTAAGGACGTATCTGAAGCGTGGTCGTCGCCATGATGGAACCAGGTGGAAGGGGGGGGGAGGAGAGCCCAATCTGTATCAAATTTAGCATTGTGCTTGTGGTGTTGCATGGCAAAAGTAATTAACCGAAACACCTTTTCATCCCCCTCTATATGCGGCAACACCCCTGATTTAGATGTCAAGGAAGGTGACAATTTTTTTTGCTCAGATCGACAGTACCATAGGGAGCACGTGAGAGGCAGACATTCCTTTTTATGGGGGCATCTGTAAGCCCCCGTGACAGCTCAGCAACGAGGGTGGAACCTACAGAAAATGATTTGGGGACGCCATGGCTGGAAGCAACAGGAAAACCTTCAGTCGAGAGGCCACATTAGCGCCACATGTTAAAATATGAAATTATTGGGTGAAGGTGGGCTCGCGTCAGTCTTAAAGGGGCTGACGCCTCCCAAAAGTAAGTAAAATTTCACTCTAGTTAGGAGGCTAAATTCGACGGACGGACTGGAAACATGGTGCTCCAAAAGCGGCCAGGCATGTATTGGTGGCATTCCCAAGCAATGCGTTCGGGACTAGATCTGGATCATTCCAAAACGCTCCCTACGCGTCGGCGTAGTCGACCTTGTCGGCTTCTGTGCTGGTTCCAGTTCAGAGCATGAATGCAGGATCGCAATCAAAGTTCGTGGAGCAAAGGGACTTTGCATGTCGTTCTTTCAATCAATGTTCATAGGCCAAATTATAGATACAAGCAGCAATGAAGTGGCATACTTCACACCTGCCACATAGCACTGCCAGAGCCAGAGCAGTGCCAAGTGCAGCCAGAACGGGCAAGCATATTGAGGCGCCGCTAGTCTGCCCCCTGGTCACAGCGGCGGCGGCAAAAACACGCCAACAGGACAGCGGGACCGGGCGATACGAGAGCATTGTCAAGTGCCGCCAGGACGGGCCGGTACAGGGATCGCCGCCAACCCGTCAATGGTCACAGTCGCAACAGCAAAACACGCTAACAATACGGCAGGACCGGATGACACGAAAGCAGTGCCAAGTGCCGCCAGGACGGGCAGCACAGGGGCGCCGCCAGTCCGCTAACTGGCGGTCACGACGGCAACAGCAAACACGGAGAAAAAAAGCAGAACTGGACGACACGACACGATACACAGCAGGGACGGTGACAGATGACCGGCAGTGTGAGGGTGGACATCCTATCGCTGGCTGGTGACATGCGCTCTGCCGAGCAGAATTATAGTGCAACCAGCCGATGCGCACATGCATCCCAACTCGAGTCAGCCTCCGTGCCACAGACATCTAGCCTCCGCTGCCGGCTGCTGATGACGCCTACCGGGCGCCTGACAATGCTGGCCTCGCCGGTGCAGGTTGGGCCCGGGATGGGCAGAAATAAGAATTCAACTAGTCTACTAGCACCGTATACCAGGTCCGTGGCACGTGAGCCGGCCTGCAACCGATGGTGGTGAGCCAAAGAGCTGGACACAGTTGTCGATGGCGCCTTCGGTGCTTCAGACGTCGAACAGCCAAGCGCTGTATTGACACGCCTCATTTTGTGGCGACGAAGCCGGTAACGATAGCAAGGCCGTCACGCTCAAGTCCCAGTTTACTGATGGTGGTCGTGCTATATATTCATGTGAATTGAAGTGGCATCCAAACTGGTTAAACTGGTTTCTTCATTTAGCTATGCAAGGATAAGATTCTCCAAAATACAGCAAGCACAACAGACATGCATGATTCAACACTTCATACCATACAAATCTGGTAGGCAGGTTAATTCATGATGGCACCGGAGTTTGGAAGAGGCAGGTATTGCTGTTGCAGCATCAACTTCAGCTGCATCAGATATGCCAGGATCATAATCATCAGAGGTAAAGTGGTTGGATCAAATTAATGAGTTGGTTTGAAGAACTCTATCAGCTCTTTTCACTTGGTCCCAACTAAGTCCTGCATGTATTTCCATCTCTTGGAAACTTAAGCATGTTGATTGAAAAACTCTCTTCTTTCCAGATGTTTTCTTTCAGATGTTTGAAAAATAAGCCTAGGATACTGACACTGAATTGTATGCCACCTTCTCTATCTCAATCTTACAACATGTATGATAAGCACAATATATAGGATATATTATTACAATTTAACCGTTTCTCCGGTCAGATCCTCACACCTGTCTCGGGGGTGGGTTGGATAAACACCCCTCCCTTCAATCTCCCAAACTAAGCTTTGCACGAAAGCGAAAGTGTTGTCATCGGAAAGCCGCTCGTTGAGTAGGGCCAGACGACATCCCCAAATTTCCGCCACCCAAAGTGACGTCACTATGGGCCCTAGATTTTCTGATTTACATCATGTTTTAGATCTGAGGAGTTCATTTTTGGGGAGATTTGAAAAACCAATTTTT